>PPHD01010911.1:5129-19239 GCA_002909625.1 Bambusicola thoracicus | reverse complement strand
CCCTCTTCAAACAGTTTTGAGTGTCCATTCACATATATTCCTCTTTGCCAAGGCTGAAGGTACCTGTTTCGTCTGTTCTTTCATCTCACTAATTCACTGTTATTAACTATATGCATCTATTTACTTATTTATTTCTTTTAAGGAACTGTAGTCAGTTTATGACTCGCCATTGTTTTTTTTTTAAATGGGTCCCTATCTTTTCTGTCTTGTTCACCTTGATATCCAATCACCACTGTTAACTAAAACCAAGAATTTTTATACTACAGAAAATTTGAGAGGGAAAAAAGAGAAAGTTTTTAAATACAAAAACGAAAGTGCTGAATATCTCTGGAAAGGTAAACACTCGATGCCATGTACTTAGCAGTGAAGCAATTACATTCTTTCTAATACTTGTGTTAGACACCAAGATCTACATCTTACTCTAGCACCTACTTTGTCATCAATATGCATGTCCTAAAAATCTCAAACTTCAGGAGTCAGATTTGAAATTTTTCAAAGGAAACATATGCTTCTAATTCATCCAAACTTTATATAGATATATATCCTTTTTTTCAAATGTCCTGGTTTCAACAAATCAGATTTTTTAAATCAAAAGGCATTTCTAGTGGCCAAAGATGCATGATTAACATGGCCAAAACACAGCTTTTGCTTTTCCATTTTCTAGGTCTGCTTTCCTTTAGCCATCATTTCTCCCTCAGTTTTTCCATCTGCAGTGTATAGTACATTTTATTTTTACTTCTTTGTTCGCATCTGTGCAGTTCTCTGTTGTGACAGCTGGCCCAGGTGTAATCTCCAGAGGAAGAAGGAAATTATTCCCTCCTCTGGTGGTATTTCAGGTGCCCAGGTTCAGTTGTAGGCTTCCAGCTCACTGTTGTGCCTCTCGCGTGGTTTTCCACCAGCTACACTCTGGTCTCTGGTCCCTCTTTGGGAAAGAAAAACCTGATCAGAGCAGAAAAACTTTCAAACAGCCACATCTCCAGGGTAATGAAAACAGAATCTTTCAGGGGATTAGAGGGGGCTGTGCAGATCTTGCTGCAACTCTGAAAGTCACTGGCTTAGCTGAAACAAAGTCAGAAAGCAAGGACCTACATACACAGATGCTAGAGGCAGGAGGGGTGTTGCATTA
This sequence comes from Bambusicola thoracicus, assembly GCA_002909625.1. Taxonomy (NCBI): domain Eukaryota; kingdom Metazoa; phylum Chordata; class Aves; order Galliformes; family Phasianidae; genus Bambusicola; species Bambusicola thoracicus. Next base: position 18,113 of record PPHD01010911.1, on the reverse strand, counting down.
AAACTGTTTGTGATCTGTCCTCCCTGACCAATTTGGCTTTTCTTTATTTAAATAACAAATCATTTCAATTTTTATCTTTGTCTTCTTCTAGTAAAAATCTTTTGGTTTTCCAAAGCTATAAGGATAATATCTATATAGGTGCATCTTAAATGTGTAGGCAGTGTAGAGTTAGGATCTGTCATTCTCTGTGAGCTAAACATATTCTTTTTCTTAGACCCATATTACAGGTAATATATTTGATTCAGACTTTGGCCCTGAGGTCTGCCCACCTAGGATATGTTACTGTCTTTTCATTTTTATCTACCTAATAATTTTAAGGTCATCTTTTCGTATCTTTCCATTATACTCAGGGTCTGCATTAAGTGTTGTATACCTCACATACTACAGTTTCCTCCTCTTTAGTCTGAATAATATCTCTACTTCTCTGTTCCCTTCTGTTTAAAATGTTGCTGTTAATATTAGCTCCCCAGGTGGTTTTTATAGTCTCAAGCTCTTATTTTCCTTTACTAGTTCCTTCCTCTGACAGCACAGAATACAATAAAAGTGGTGGGGGGGGAAAGACAGTTTTTTACTCATATATTTGAAAAGGAGATGGAGGGAGGAGAATAAAATTGAGATGACAATAAAGGAGACAATTTTGAAATGTCAACATTTTTCTGAAGTTCTTCAAGAATTTCTTAACTGTTGAGGGGAAAAAAAAAAGTGGCTGAAATTATGATATCCACATTATCTACTGAAAATTAAATGGCTTTGTCTTTTTATATATATATATATTTTTTAGGTCCGAACATGGATTCTTACAGTGGGATATACAACTGCATTTGGAGCAATGTTTGCAAAAACATGGAGAGTTCATGCCATTTTCAAAAATGTAAAAATGAAGAAAAAGGTGAGGGGAAGTTGTCATTACTCTCTTAATACTATTATCTAACTGTTCTGTTACATGTCCTGGTTTGATAGGTTTACTGACTGTTCATGTGTTGCATCCAACTATCCTGTACAGTTTGATATTTGGGCTTTCTTGATCTCCTTTATAGTGTGAGAGCTGGAACCAAGCAGCAACTGTGACCTTTCTAAGTGCATTCTGTCCTCACTCTTGTTTGATATACGGTTTAAGCAATCAGAAGACTTATGAATTCAGAACTGTTAAGAAGTGTTTCCTGTATGTCTGTTTGGGATGTAGCTATTACACACAAGTTTATTGTGGGTTGGTAGGAAAAAGCAGACAACAGTGCTGCTTATGTAGATTTCTATGTCTAATTTTGATTTTAAATTGCACAAACTTTGTTTATGACTGACAAAAAAGAAATTACAGTAGTTATCTCATTTCTAATACAGAATATTTTCTGTGAATGATTAGGTCTAGGCTTAGCTATAATGCAACACTCCATGTTTATACTGTTCATTTTATATTTTTCCCATGGAGCTTCTTTTTACACATAAAGTGCTTTTGGTCACATGGTTTCATTTAAAAGTGAGGAAACTGAAGAACAGAAAACATTGATGTAAAGGGAAACATTAAGGGAAATGTGCATGAAACAGAAATAAATTATTATAATATAAAAGTATCAAATACAGTTCCTCTATGCAGCTAAATGTATTTACTCTAGTAAGTGGTAAAGAGGCATTTGCACCCAAAATAAGTAAAACAATATCCAAAAGCTGTCCCAAAATCTGTTGTTGGCAGGGATTTGTTTGGTTGCTTGGTTGGTCTTCTGTGTTGTGGTAGGATTTTGTTGCTTTGATTTGGTTTGTGGTTTGTTTGTTTGTTTGTTCCCCTGTCTGTGTGTGGTCATTGAAGAGCTGTAATTTGTTGCTATTGTTGCTGTTAGTACCTGTGTTATTGTTTCCATAGCTGGAATGTATAAGGAGTTACTGTCTCTGGGAGACACAACATTCTTTAGAATGAATAGACAGAGAATTAGCTCAGTTTCTGAGAGGACTTTATGTCTTACATTGTAAATCAAGTGTTTCTCTCTACTATTCTATCAGGTCAGGTCTATTTAAATACTTGTTAATGAAATCCTAAATATTAATCAATGTGTGAAATAAAGAAGAGTAAATAACTAATATCTTAAAATTAATTACAATTATAAATAGTGTCTGTACCCAAAACAGGATGCCCTGGGTGGATGAAATTGGAAACCACCCTTTGTGCACCTCTGCAAAGAGCCCTCTGTAACGTATCTGTTTATGCTCACAGAGTCCAACATGTATTTTTCAAGAGTCTTAGACTTCCTGTATTAAAGAGTTTTCACCCAAGCCTGAGCCAGTAATTCACTCTCTTGAAAGAACGAAATTTTATATAGCAAATATGCTTTTAGCTATATTGATACAAATCATTGTAAATTAGTGGTTACGCAAAATACTGCCAGTGCAACACATAAAATCCCTTAATAAATTTGATTATATTGAGAATTTTATCATTTCTACAGTATGTGCTATTGCAGATAGGAATGAACAGTACTTCCATGGACTGTTTTAAAGTATTTATGTTGTTTTTTGTTTGTTTGTTTTAAGAAAACAATTAATTTTAGAGCTACAAGTTCCAACTCCACAATAATACTCAATGTCTGTTAATTAAACATCATCTTCAAGTTCTGCATAATGCCTGTTCCTCAACAAGTCCATCAACAATGGCAGATTGCAATTGTTTATTTGCAACTGAAAGGTGAAAAGGTTTCAAGGTCAGTAGCAGTGTAAAGAGGATAAACTTCTAGTCATTTAGATGCTGACCAATAAGTTCTTTTCTTTGAGTGATTCTGGAAGCTTCAAGGGTATCAGGATTATTAAATGTATTGAGATTAAGTAAAGAATACTTTTGGTTCTGTGAACTGTAAAGAATGACTGTTCCACAGAATAACCTTGGTTTGCATTGTTGGATATCTTGTCCAGAGCACAAGCATGCATCTTCAAAAATAGCTTTCTTGAAAGAAAATGTAAAGCAAATTAGCTATCTACAATAAATGCCTACTAATCATGCATTTTCTGTCTTTGATTTCCCAAGACAGATAAAACTGTATTTAAGAGTTGATTCAAAACCATGACATTCTTTACTTATGTATCGTAAGACATTTCCATTTTCAGTAGATGTAGTTTACAGACAAAGCATTTTGTGTCATTTAAAGCACAGACAATACAAATCTTCACAAACAATTTCTAAGCTGACAAATAAACCATGGTAGCTTTTGCAAGGAAAAAAAAAACAACACACATTAGTGCTTTTTGAATTGGCTGTGCCATGTCAGAGCAGACTGCCATTTCAGTACAAGGAGTGCAAAGTTCCAAAATTATTTAAATACTGTATCTCCTGTTCATCTGTGGTCAGTTCAGTTTCCACTTCCATATAAATATGTGCATATAATCTTACATTATATATTTATCGCTTTTGCTTTTTGTCCTGGATATTGTCATCGGGAAACTTTCCAATCTGAGATTTTTTTTTTCACAGAAGGAAAATATTTCTGCATTGCCTTTGAAAATATTTACTTATTCATTTCATGGAAGTGAGTGTTAAGGGAGAGAAAGAAGGATATAATAAGTGAAGCTATTTATCTTCATCAAATAGAGCAAGGTTGCTTCTAAATTTTTGCTGAGCACCTGTCTTGATGTACAACATAGCTTTATGAAGAATGAGGAAATGAATGGATTTTTCTCTTGTTGTGAGCCAAAGTATATAATTTTAAATAATAATACAATATAGCATCATTTGAGTGTAGTGGAGAGTAGAACTAATTGATTTACAATGTCTTGATTTAGGTGAAGTTTTTTATTAATTTCTCTCAGAATTCTCTTTTATTTTCAACCTATTATGAACCCACTTGCTGGTTATCAGAAAAACAGAATCAGAATGCCCTCCTTCTCCTGTTGAGCTGCTGACACATTTTGCAAGACTCCCAAAGCTCTGTTACCATCTTTGATCTTGCCAGGGCTCAATGGAAGCAAATTAAAAATGTTCTAATTTTATTCAAATCTGAAACAGAAGGGTGCACTGAATCAATTTTTATTAAATGAAAATGACGAAATCAGTAGGGAGAAATAATTTATTTATTTAGTTAGTTGGTTAGTTTTAAAGAAGTTAGTTTAAGATGTTAGAAAGTAGAACAAAACTTACATTAAAAATAAACATAACACTCATAAATGACTGGCAGTTCTGTTTTTGGTAGAACCCCTTACTGTTGGTTTAGATGCCAAAACATCTGCTCAGTGTGTGGTGACTGCCTTTATGTTTTCCTGACCAGCTGAGGAGGACTGGCTGGGGGCAAGAGGAGAGAGAACAGCAGTAATGGGAAAGCATGTGTTGTGCTGGTGAAGCTAGCTGAACTGTTTGCAGATGCCAGTCCTTCTGGTGAAATTTAGAAGGTTGTGAGGTTGTCTTTTTTTCTGGGAGCTTTGCTGTCCCTGGAGGTGCAGGTCTCGAGGGGCTTTCAAGAGGTCCTACGTAGTGACAAACAATACCAGTGCACAAAGCAGAGCATTCACTTCTGACAAAGACCAGAACAGTAACAAATTCAAGCCAATGTTTTTTAAAGACTCCATAAACTTTACATATTCTGCTCTTACAAAGACAAGTATTTGTCCATTTGAAGGTGAATACAATAAAGTATTATTATCTAGGCCACAGTGCTGCACAGTGTGCAGTTCACATTTGAAAGCATAATACTTCACTGTTGGTATTGCTTTGGTAATCTTGTCCTACCTATAATACACTTCATGTTAGCATTGTCTATTTTCACATCATCCTTTAAATGTGAAATCCAGGGAGGGATATTCTGTGTTTCTTTTCCACTGAAAATTCTGTAAATGTACACAGTTATTGCTACCACTGAAGACTTCCGGTGGTATATATATATTTACATTGCATTTTTACCAGGTAAAAACAGAATATAGTTGCACAAGGAGATGCACACCAGCATCCTTGCTTAAGACTTGTGCTGCTGTAGTTTTGCCAGTGCTGTCCTGTTATTTGATTATATGTTTTAGGCTTTTCTCTGTTCTTAAACTTACTCTGTGCTTGTATGTTTCTCACAGATGAGAAAGGCTTAAAGAGCATAACAAGTTTTAAGGATGAGATGCGATTGCTAGCTCAGTGTTAGAAAGCTACAAACAACCACAAGAGAAAAGTGACTTGCAGGTTTGACTTCATCTAGCTATGCCTCGCAGTCTGCTGTTGGTTTACTCAGTCTACTGAGTCCTTAAAGACTTCTGGAGAGAGTAGTGGTGTTCATGCATCATCAAGACAGGGCCTTGTACAGGCTGCTGTATCAATGCTAGCATGGCAAAGGAAGCCTAGCACTTGAACTGTGGGACAACAAGGTATAGAGGAGGAAAGGGGCTGAGCATAACGAATCAGATTCTCTACAAAGGGCTTTTGAGAGAACTGAATCTAATGTGGATAGAAAGAATAGGGAAAATCTTGGGATTATAACCTAGTATAATTGCTGACAGGCAAATGAAGGAAGAACAAATTTGGATAAGAATTCCCTAAGAATTAAAGTACGACTGAGAGACAGCAAGAAGTTGACCGGGGGAGTAGGGGTGGCTCTGTAAGAAGAGGTCAGGAAAACTGAGTGTAGTAGAATGTAGAGCCAGAGTCTGGGATTCAGGAGGCTAACTGTAGCTGATGGACCAGGCCTGGTTTACCATTAAATTACCATTGAAATTCGGAGATAGACAGGAACAGACAGGTACATAATAGAAGGGAAAAGCAGTATAGAAGGGAGAAAAGAGTAAGCGGGAAGAAAAAAATGAAATTAGAACTTGCAATGGATACATAGAAGTGCGGGCTTCTTCTCAGAGCATAAAAGTTGAATGGGGAGGTTTTACAGTTTTGCCACACTTTTTTCTATTACTATGTATCTGTGAAACCTATGGGCAAAATATATGCCACTTTCAGTAGCTTCTAGTTATTCTTTTAACACAAGCTGATGAGGTGTGCAGTGATCTAAAGGTTCCTTTTGCTGATGCATGCACTTCTCCATATAATTGAATTCTCTTTCTTTTCAATTTCTTTAAGAGGAATGGACTCATGAAAATGTCAAAAGGCTGGTACTGTGGCTAAAAACTCGATCATTGAAAACCTACATCTTGCTAATAATGAGATTTCTACAATGTACATTTGATCCCCATGTGCACCATAGGACACGAGCACAGCCTTAATGTTCTGCAGGATGCCAGTTGTTACTGAGCACACACAGTGAATTTGCTCTGGGCATGTACATGTATAATAAAAGAGAGCTTTCTCCTGGAATCTTTTTCACTTAACTAGAAAAAAAATACAAAATGAAAAAGGCAATAACAGTTCTCAGATAGGTGGTCTCATATGCACAACAATTAAGTAACAACATGGTGAAAATAATTAATTTCTGGCTTTCGTGGAATTTGATGGGGAGACTTCATTGCAGCATTCCAGTACCTGCTTAGAAGCAGGAGAGGGAGTAACTTTTTTATATGGTCTCATAGCGATAGTACATGCAGGAATGGCTTTAAACCAAAAGATGAGAGATTTAGGTTAGATATTAGGAAAAAAAAAATTACACAGAAGGTGATGAGGCACTAAAACAGGCTGCCCAGAGAAGCTGTGGTGCCCCATCCCTGGAGGCCCTCAAGGCCAGGTTGGATGGAGCCCTGGGCAGCTGAGCTGGTGGGGGGCAGCCCTGCCCACAGCACAGGATTGGGACTGGATGATCTTTAAGATCCCCTCCAACCCAAGCCATTCTATGATTTGTTATGCTTGAGCAATCTCTGTAAGACGGTTTCCAGGCTAAGATAGCATTTGTAGGATTTTTCATATTTCAGTGGCAAATTTATTAACTAAGTGTAGTAGAGAAGTAATTCTCAAACATTTTAGCTCATTGCCTTCCCCACTATTAACATAAGTTTGGTCAGCCCTCTTCCCCAGTTCTTACACTTAATGGTCCATAAATGGAGAAGCATGGAATAGTAGAAGTGACAAGCAACCATCTGTATCCTTTGGGCAGAGCAGAGCACATGGGTTGCTCTGAACATCCCCTCCAGTCAGAGTGGGCAGCAGCTGGCTGTGTGTTGTCACCCCATGGTGCCAGCTATGTGGAAACTATGAAACTATGAGGAGCTGCAGCTGCACTGAGTGTCCCTGGGGGAAAAAAAAAAAAAAAAAAAAAAAAAAAACAGAGAGAAGAGAGCAGCTGGAGGCCAAACACTTGAAAGCTGATTTGCTGCTGCCTTCTCTTTACAACTTGTTTCGGTTTATTGCTATCTTACTCCCTCATTTGAAAACTTCCGCAAGAAAGATGGAAATGCCCATTCCTGGAGGTGTTCAAGGCCAGATCACAGGGGGACGTAGGCAGCCTGATCTAGTAAAGGCACATGTGTGATGAGGAAGTGATCTGAGACAGCCAGCACAGCCTGACCTATCTGGTGATGTTCTGTGATGGAGTGACAGTATTGGTGGACAAAGGAAGGGCAGCTGATTGTCATCTACTGGCACTTGTGCAAGATCTTTGACGTGGTCCTGCAACACATCCTTATCTCTAAATTGGAGAGATTTGGATTTGAAAGGTGAACTGTTTGGTGGATAAAGAATTTGTTGAATGATCGCAGCCAGAAGGCTTGCTTCATCCACACTTCCATGTCAGATGCCATTGTGTCAGAACACCCCTCTGCTGCCATCTGTCACACAGCAACAGCGTGTAAAGAGATATTGGGTGAGATGGTTCACCCTCTACTGCCATACCACCAACATTCACCTCTGATGTTGTGGGCTGACATAATAAAATAGGGGGTATTGCTTTCAGAGCAGCCCTCATACGATTCTATGACTGATTTTGTGAGAACATTTTTTTTCAATCTAGCTAGAGCTTTTTGTGTCTATAACAAAAAGCTGGTGCACTGGATTTCCCCTAGGGTGGACTTATATTTCACTAAGTATATATGTGAGAAATTCTAAGTCTGAAAAGGCAATGAGATGTTTCAGGAGCCAAAAAGTTGCCTTGGGTAGCCATACCAAAAGTGCAACAAGTTATTAGAAGCCATCTGCAGAAAATGAGCAAGCACGTGGGTAACTGAAGAAATTTTCAGTGTTATCATTCTTTCTTTGAGGCTAAGAAAGATGTCACCATTTTGAAATTTGCTTATGTATGGGATTTTTTTTCCATTGTGAATATATGCCACTGGAGCAAATAATCCATGATACATACAGTGCAGTGTAAATTATTCAGGTAGACCTTCATGGGTTATTCATACACAGATACAGTGCTTTCTGAAGTAATATAAATGGAAACCAAATTATTTCATTACTTTTTCTGCCACAGATAGCTAGAACTATAAATTTTAATTCCAAAGCTTCCAAATACTGGTATCCATACATAGATATAAAACAAACATCCTGATTTTTTTAAGAACTGATCAGCCAAAATGCCAGCCAGGGAACAATAGGAATCACATTTCTAAAATTTACATTCATATAAATATGGATTGGGGTGCTAAATCGTAAGCGTCTGTCATAGAGAGAAAAAAAAAGAGGGGGGGGAGAAGAGCAAATGAGCTGTGCATCTAGAAGAAAAGTAATTTATATATGTAAATTTCTGCATGATACAAATTTATAAGGCTAGATCTCAGTAGCAACGAAAACAATGAAAACTGTGTGAAACATAGCTACTCATAAATGGTGCTACAACCATAATTTCTAAGTATTATGAGAGTAATAGATGACAGAGAAATAGAGAGCATGTCACTATACGGTATGAGGCAGTTTATTCCTGAATAGCTTGAAATTGGATTGTAAATGTAATCAAGTGCATTGATGTCCCCAGCTATTTGGTAACGATGTAGTATGCTTTCCCACAGAATTGTTCATTAAGGAAAATATTAAAGTCTAGATATTTTAATGCTATCTCAGACAAAATCAGAACATTTCTTTCAGACCATTCAAATCCTTTGTGCACATTTTTCCTAAAGATTGGAATCCCTTCTAGCACTGCAGTGAGAATTCATGTCCCTGGTAGAAATTCCTCCACACTAAGGGTCCGTGCAATCTAGGACTCAGCAGATGCATTTCTCTCAAAGATGATTTTGACCTTCTCAGTTAATGGAATATGGAGGTCTCTGAAGACAGGCTATCTAGCTCTACGTATAATGCTATACAGAATTTAACTCAATGATAATGTCCATTTCTAAGGCTGTTTGCCAAAACTTCATATATCAAGAGTGATTTGTTTCCAGTAGCATCAAGCTGCATTTCTTTAATGTGGTTTTGGTTTTTATAATACTGCAATATTTTTTCTTTTTTTTCCATCTAAAGAGGGTTTTGTGAAACTAGCTGTATTATATAATTCTGCATGCCCCCTATGGTTAAATTAGTGATATTAGTATTATAATCACCTCTTGGATTCTCCAGTGCATTATTGCAATAACTGAGATTCAAAGACAAGGAAATTTATAACATTTCTAAACTGTTATTGAATCTTTTCTCTAACTTCTGTAAAAATCGTACCTTCTGCTCCCTATGCTTGTTTTTGCTGTCTTTTGTATGAGATAGAAAAGCAGTAAGGCATCTTCTAACTGAATATTTTCATCTAGCAGCAGAGTGTAGAGTCAAAACATACATTTTGTAAACGCAGTGACTGAGAAGGTGAATCTGCCCAAATGCTTTGCAGTTATTCTGAGCACGACTCAGCAAGGAAGAAACAAGGCTTTAAAATGCTGGTGGCTGTCTCTTCTAAATTCCCAATATCTAGTTGTCCATTATTATCAGTAGTATGATGCTCTCCATTATCCTGGAAAACAGAAAAACTCATAAAATTCAGATTGTAAGTCATCTCAGAAGGCAATTGAGAAATAAATTTATAATCAGATATGCAAATCTTTCGTTAGATTAATTGAGGTACCTCTAAGAGAGTAAAATGTCTTAAGCTCTGCTTTTTACTACCAGTGTACTGTTGATCAAAAAGCTTGCTTGTGTAGGGTATGTTCTTTAAAATTTTAGCATTCACTCATTAAAACTATAATTGCACTGCGGAAAGTGTTCCTGATACTAATCATAGAACCTATTAAAGGAAATACTCATAATAGCTGTTGAAAAAACACAGTGGAGCTATTGGAAACAAGTGTATAATGTGTTTTCAATAGTCCTTTTTTTCTCATTCCATTACACAATAGAAATTAAGAATGTATTTCAGAATAGTTCTCTAAAATATTAATGGGTTTAATAACTGGAAGATAGGTGGCCCTTTGCCCACATACGACAAAGTTCACTTATCTACCACTGACTCTGCATCATCACTTCCATGGCACCATTCCACCTGTGCTGACCCACTTAATGAGGGGAGCCACCGTAAGGCATCCATTAATCATACTGGGAGAAATGAAAAGGCAGTTCATGTGATACAGAGGCTGTCTTAAAGGCCAGATCCATTTTTCCAACATTGTAGACTTTATCATTTTTTTCTAGACAAACTTTATTATTTTTTCCTCCTTCTACGCTGAAGGTAGGATGAGTACAAGCATGATAGCTGCTCAGTTTGCATGCGCGACAGAGAGGAACACCGGATTTCAGACTTGCGAGAACTTAATTCACTGCTGTCAGTACTAGTAATTTCATGGAGTAAGATCTAGCAAGGTTTGCAAACAGATCCTTTAAAGAGGTTCTCTCTCTCCAGATTCCTTCCCAAGAGTCTACGGAAGGAGCAGCTGAAAAGGAATTACTAAGTGCCACAAGGTTAGGGACTTACTTGTCAGCTAAACTAGAAAAGATTGATCTACATAACAGAAAACAGAACTAACTTCTAACTAGACAAAGATCAAGTTACTTGAATAAAAAGGAAAGTTTATCTCTTAACTTGTAAATAGATACAAAAACCTCCCAGCCTTACGATGTTTCAATGTATTCAACAAATAAAAAAACCTGAAAAAAAGTAAGACTCAGGAGTTAGTTAATAGATCTTCCCGTAAATTCAAGTATAATTGATTCTGACAAAACGGAGGTGACGTTCCTGGTAACAAGCAAAGAAAACCATAAAGGCGGGAGGCAATGAACTATTGAATCCACACTAGAAAGCCATTCATGAAAAAGCTAGTAGAAAGTTAATGTTGCATCCTGGAGAAGAGAGTAAGTCTTCATATATAAGAGTCTTTGTTGTTAGTTTAAAATAGTGAGTTTGGCTTTAAGGTCCATGTCATATATGGAAAGACTACATTTGCAATGTCATTTTCTAATAAGGTAAGAAATAATGAAATAAAGCTTGCCTTAGCCTTAACCACAAAAAGCAATTTTAACGATTTCTTGCTGTTTTACCAAATTACTTGTTGATCTCATACTCTGGTTGAGGATAGGGTCCTACAGAACACAATGGCTGTTCTTTTGAAAACAAATAAAACAACTCACTAAAATTCTGTGAAAAAGAGGAAACAGTCATTTGGACATTTGAAGTTGCTGTGGCAAGTAGTACAGCCTGTGATATTTTGATAAAATCCCCAAGAATTCCACGAGCAGAAACTTCTTCCCAGAGCTTTAGACAGATTTCACATCTCCTGTGATTAGACCGCATAGTTCAGGGAAGGTAAGGACTTCAATCTTGAACTTATGTTCATGGTCACTAAGACACCAGTTTGCAGATAAGAGTTTGATGTGCTCATATAGCAGCATTGCTGAAGAGAAAGTGGCTTACCAGTTGCTGTTCTAAAGAAATTTGTTTGGAAGACGGATAGCTTCATATCCAGATATATAGTCCAGACTGGTAGCAATGGCATTTATAACAGTGGGTTGATCTGCCAGGATGAGACAGATTCACCTATCCAACCACAGATGGTAGAAAATATTATTCACAGATGAATGAGAGCTTGGCTTCAGCAAGGGCTCAAGAGCACTCCTAAAAATGGATATTATTAGTTACTATGCATTTCTCCCAATATTGATTTACTGTATGCTAGAGGGAGTGTGAAAAGGGGAAGAAGAATCAGAATGTTCTTCTGCAAGAATGATATATTTGATGGTAAGGAGTAAGTGAGTTACTCATGACTTTCTTTTGTCAGTCAGAGAAATTCTGTTGGATTCACAAGATCTGAGTCAAGACTCCTTCGGTACATCTGGTGTTTCCAAGGAGTGGATGTACTGAACTTAAAAGTGCTGGTGGGTGGGAGTAATGGCTGGAGAGGAGGAAAGCTGGGCTTCCTACGGGTGGAGTGGGGAGATCAGCAAGCCTTTCAGAATTGCTGCAAGTGGTATGCCAGTGGCGTTGGCAGAGTAAACGCATGTTAGGACAAAAGTGCTAATCACAAGCTGAAGAAAAGCTCTTTAAATAGCTGGGGGAAAGGAAGCACCAATGTAGGTTAGCATCTGTGTTTTCTTCCCAACAGTGCTTTTATACAAAGCTATTCTTTTTTTCTGCAGTCTAAAATAGTTTCACTGAGATAGATGTGAAGCACCAAAAGACAAAAGCTATCTGTCTTATTTAATTTAATCTTAAGGTAATCCTCACATAATAAAAGACAAATTGAATTATTGCATTTCTCCCAGTAAAGGTAACATTATTAGAATTCAGTGCTGTCAACACCACTAAGTACCCATAAATGTGGCCTCCCATGTAAACAAATAATTAAATCTCTGAAAATCTAGTGTTTTGGTGAAGAGTTCTGTTCAATAACTGCATTACCACAGTAGCTCTGCGAAGTAGAGAGCAGGATGAGACTGGGTGTGTGCAACAACCTGCTTTGAAACCATTCACTGTGCACCCAGCATTGAGTTTTTTCTCTGATCTCATCCTCATGTTATCTTATGGGCTTTCTTTTTCTTGCCTTCATTCATACTGGCAGTTTGCTCACTGGCATAAGTAATGGATGAATAATAGCTGCTGCCACAGACAGTTGCTCTCGTGTACCTTTCCCCTTCTGAAACGCAGGAAGAAATGCTCCAAGAGGTATCCAAGAGAAAGCTTTTCTGTTTGCTCTGTTTCCTCTAATAAGTAAATAAAAACTTGCAAAAGAAAAAAAAAAAAAAAAAAAAAAAAA
>PPHD01010910.1:0-19241 GCA_002909625.1 Bambusicola thoracicus | reverse complement strand
TCTACATCTAGTACTCTAGTAGTGCTGTGATATCTCCCTCATACTTACAACACATTGCAAAAGCTTTAAGTGTTGGCCTCATCTTCCCTGTCTATATTTCTGGCACTCTGAAGGAATAACTGGGGCTAAGAACCACAACAAATGAGGCCCTGATTGTGCAGAGAAGAAAAACCTGGAACAGAAACCATGTAATACCCCCTCCTGTCAGGAGGACTTTCGGAAGTCAGTCAATCTGTAACACCAGCAGAAGGACTGAAGTACATCTGCTACAATTTGTGTAGTTTTTCACCATTCTCCTATTTAGTTCTCTTTTTTTTTTTCCTCTAAAAATGAACTAAACAGTGCTCCATATAGAAAGTACAGATTACTCTGCATAATTTTTTTTACAAGAAAGATTATGAAAGAAAAGAAGTGATGCATGTAGAATTGCAGACCAGACTCAGGTGGTATGTATGTGGCTGCAACATTGCTCTCTCTGCCATCCAGTGCTCAGGTTTCTGCAGCTAGTTGTGATCTGAGCAGTGCAGAGCAAAGCCTTGTTACTTTTGGCTTACACTGCTATGCCAAAATGGGAGCTTACACGCTGTCTCTTTCCTAGAGTACCGCTGAAGAAGGGCAGTGTTTCCATGTGTGCTGCAACATGTGCAAAACACAATGATGCTAGATGTTCACTGTTCGTTCCTTTTATTTTTACAGTCATGTTTGTGTTGCTGGTGCCAATCCAAAGATCTGTTGTCCCTGGAGGAAAGACAGTCATGTTTAAAGTTCAAAGCTAATGATCACGGATACGATAACTTCCGTTCCAGTAACAAGTACAGCTCCTCATAAAGCAGGCATAAAAAGTATATTCTCATATATTAACACTGGTGCCTTTTGAAGAAAAAGTGGCAATTACTTTTAATGAGACGGTAGCATTCAGAAAACTCTTGTTTTTGCACAAAGAAGACTTCATAAAAAGAATTGCCCAAAATCTGCGTAACTCTCAAAATCATCGACATTTATAATGTTGTCATTTATAAAACATGAAGAAAAGCATAAAAAGTCATTGTTAGCACTTGAATCCTTCTGAATCAGCACTTCCGAATGATCCCTACTTCCTGTATATTAAATCATCATTTGTATTCACGGTAACAGTTGTAGGAACTGGAGTCACAGTAATTACTAAGCAGTATAATAATATAACTTTAATTGGGTCAAAGCCAGTATTATGTATAACTCAATATATTATCTTTTATAAAGCAGATTAACCACCATCACTGTTGTTTTGTTCTTGGTTATTTTATTTTATTTTATTTTTATTTTTAAATAAAACCTGAAATATGCTGTAATACAAGTTTAAATGTAAAAAAGTAGAACTTTTTATCCGGGTTTTATAGAAATAGTTAATGGATTATTAAAAGATGCAGTCAAATTGAAAGTGTATTTCTGTCAGATGATTGTTTTTACCCATTACTGTAGAAGGAACGTCCAAGGCCTGTATAAATACCATTCTGTAGCCTCTTTGCTTATTCAGTGCATTTAGCAGCACTTGGGTATGGTTCTTTTAAATGTTTCCATGTTATTTGTGTTGAATGGCAGGAGAAGTGAGAAAAATGCATAAAAAGCAATAACAGAGAGTAATAGATCCATACAAACAATGGCTAGCATTGGAAACTACCAACTTTTAACTGAAAATAAATTGGTTGTATCCCTTTGTAATGAGTGGGCATTCAGGAGCTTTCTCAAGATAATTTTGAGACAATCAAAGCTGCAATTGGTATACTGTCCTTCAGAAACAGCAGGTGGAAAAAAAATGTAACAAAGCAAAACAGTGTAAGAATTTGAACATTTGTTTTCGTATGGATTTAAGTCTTCACAAAGAAAAATAATTCAAAAATTGTACTTCAAAAGAGCAGTATTATGTAGCACACTCAATGTTGTTTTACAGTGTTCTATTTCGGTAGTGCCACGTTTATTCGCTTAAGAAGATGTGTGATTAGTTTCTGCTTCTGTAAATAGTTTAGTGGAGCTTAATTATAAAGTATTAAAATATGGGCAGGACCCTGTAAAAAGCAGAAAGATAAAGATGCCTGTAGTAAACATGATGTGCGTTGCCAGGAGCAATACACATTTTGTACATACATAACAGGTCATTCTTTGGCTTTTCGTGTCCTATGAATTTGTTAAAGATGTCCCCAGAGACTTATTAACATATTTTGTGCACTAAGGCATGAGTTTTTCAAGAAAAAAAATATCATATAACATGCTTTTATAAAAGACATCTTTTCAGTAGGCATGGTATTTTATTATAATAAAATTATTTATCAAAACTCAGGATTTTTCTTTTTAATTTCCGAATTTCACATATAAGGACCTTTACCATTTTTGTCCTGCCTTAGCTCACTTTAGATTTTTTTTTTTAATCAAGTGCCTTAAATATGATTGGGATGAAAGCAGTTTTCATAAAATTTTCAGCTGATGTTTCTTTGGATGAGGTTTATCTCACTGGAGTTGAGGTAGTTGATACCTTGATGACAACTGAAAACAGGAGAGGTGAACCCCATCCCTAGTGTTGCTCCATTGATAATTAATAAGTTTATGTCTGTATAAACAAGCTGAGGACCTAAGCACATGCATTTGAGCATGTTTCTGTGTGTGTATGTGTGTGTGTATATGCATTTGTTTTCTGCCATTGGGTTGCTGTTACCACCTTTCTCTGCAGCACAAACATCCAAGTGTTATAATACTGAAATTCTGAAGAACAAAACTTTTAATACATTCATATTTACAAAACACTAATGCCTTCACTTTCATGGTAACTCTTGTGGTAAGCCATGACTATCACTTCACCCTGCCTGCAGCTTTTTTCTGTGAAGTGTGTTCTGTTAAGAATGGATAATCAGTTAAATCCTAAGTTCCATACTGGTCAGTGTTATTTTCATCAAGTTTTATATCATTATAATATTGTACATGTACATGATTTTTATTTTTATTTAAAATACAGCTGTTGCATTGTGTAACATTTTTCATTGTTCCCATTGTTCCTGGACTAACTCTTTAAGACAAGTCTTGCTAAGTGAGACATATAGGTTTTGCAAATAAGGATCATATATATTGCCCACTTTTCAAGGTAGTATGTACATATCAGTACATTTTTTGTCTTTTTTGTTTGTTTGTTTTTGCAGTGTTTTTCAAAGCAGTATTTTTGCTGAAGGTCTCATTTTCTATAAAAAATATAATTCAAGATTCTGCTCTCATATACTTAATGCACAGAGGAGGTCAAATGCATTTGTGCTCTAGATAAGACTATTTCTTTAATAGTGAACACTGACATTTTGTAAAGTCCTCAGTAGAGGTCTGTTCATAGACCCTCTGAAATCAATTAATGTTCAACATTCAGTTCAGTTGGAACAGCATTACAGCAGAACTTCTTGAAAAACACATGTCTGAAATTTGCTGCCTTGAATAAAATAATAAAAAAAAAAAGGCTAAATACTCTCTTTTCTGGTCAAGAGAATTGAAAAGCTAAAAAGAGGGTAAAATCAGTTGTTGGGTTAAAGCAGCACATGTAAGACTCGTTTCAGCCTCAGACGGGGGGGAGCTGCAGGTAGTGGAACAACTGCAGAGAGGAGTTCAGTGTGGCGTGACTGAGGAAGAGTCATTGGTCGCAGTGGACTGAAGAGCTGACACGTGATGAGAACAAATGAACTTGGAAGAAGCTACAGCACAGTTCTATGCTTTGACCTTCAAATGGCAGTTAGATGTTTGCCGCCGCTCTGAATTCTGCCTGTGTACAGCTGAGTTAGGAGAGAAAATTCCAGACTGGGTGGACTGAACTGACGCACTGGTACTACACCTTGGAGAAACTAATGGAAAAGGCAATGGTTATGGGGCATCTACTGTGAGCTGTTGTATTTCGGTTTNCTGTGTACAGCTGAGTTAGGAGAGAAAATTCCAGACTGGGTGGACTGAACTGACGCACTGGTACTACACCTTGGAGAAACTAATGGAAAAGGCAATGGTTATGGGGCATCTACTGTGAGCTGTTGTATTTCGGTGTCCCAAATGCCTCTTAATTGATTAAGATACAATAGGCTTAGCAAAAAAAAAGTTGTTTGAAATAGTGTTAAGAGGACTCNTGTCCCAAATGCCTCTTAATTGATTAAGATACAATAGGCTTAGCAAAAAAAAAGTTGTTTGAAATAGTGTTAAGAGGACTCTTTTTTATTGTTTTGTATAGCTATGTAAAATAATTCTGTATTTTGTTTTCTGTGGTCTCTTGAAATAGGAACTCTTGTGGTTTAGACAGTGTAAACAAATGAAATTATCAATAAAATATTCAAAATTTCAATTCATTAAAACATATTTCTGATCTTATTTCTTCTCTGGGGTCTCAATTATTTAACAGTGGCAGGTAAAAAAGAAGTGAGTATTTAAGAATTAAAAGCCTTTGTTCAGGATGACTTTACAATGCTAGTTGAAAATTGGAAAGAGTTCAGGCTTGCATACACATTGCAAAATTGTTTGTTAAAACAATCAGTCATGCCTATCTTTGCTGTGCTTGTTTTTGTTCAAAATGCCAGTTGCAATCTCTCTACATACCCATATATAGTCAGAAATCCTCCTGCGTTTGTGGCATAACAAAAAAAAGGCATTAAACTTTAGGTCTGTGTGCATTCTATATTGGAATAAGCCTCATGAAAACCATCACCCTCTTTGTATGATGACTGTAATTTCATGCATATTTCAATTTACCTTCTGTAAAGCTGTGGAAAATTATATCAATCTAAACACTCTGTTGTTCAAATACATAAGTTTTTATGCTTGCAGTATCTCTACATTGCAAAATACGTATCCTGTTATTGGTGTTTAGTTCCAGGTAATTGCATTTCCTCCTGTTTAGTTGTTGACCTGCTGCATTTGTTATATATTTGCCTTTCCTTATGGTTCCAAGGACTTTTATCACATAGTTTCAAGTTCCTTGTGCCTGGAACAGAAGTGCCTGTAGAGAAGAAATCTCTTGTAAGTAAACGTTTTATTTAATACCTCTCCCAACCTCTTCATTTAGTTTCCCTTCATCTCTGGTCCTCAGTAAGGTTATAGGTTTGTATATTTCTTTTAAAATCCTACAGATTTATGTACTTAGAGCATAGCATTCACAGCCCAGCTCCTGCTCCCTTGTCACAATTTGCTTTTATCACTCTCATCCCCAGTTTTATCTACTGCAGTCTTGACTGATTCATTTAGGGGATTAACTGTGCAGCTTGTCGGTTTTCTAAACATACTAGAATTTACGTAGCAACAGGGATATACATGTAGTTTACGTTCCTGAAATACTGACTCATACTAGCAACTGAGGAGGGTTATATTTGATGCTGTGGTGTTGACGGCTGACTCTGATCCTCGAAGTGGTTCAGCTTATACTACCTCTTCCTTTAGGCTGCTGTTCTTGTGGTCTGCTCAGTAAGGCTGAAGAGTTTTCAACATACGTGCTGTGCAGATCTTCTATATTTCAGTAACCAACACCTGCAGTAATCACACATGTACATAAATTTGATACATATTTATGTATATATGCCTCTATTCCTATACACAAACATAAAATATTGGACCAGCCTATTTTATTTTTTTTTAATTTTATCTTCATAATCGTTAACTTAAAACTCACAAAAGCCTCCGTAAGAAAAACAATGTCTCACATATAGTTGAGTTCATCTGAGATTTGTTTACATATGTATGTAGCTTATGCAAGAGAACTTAACATAAAAACTTCTTTAGTTGACTAAAAGAATAAAACAATATTATAATATACAAACACATTCAATATATAATTTATATTTATAAATACCTATGCATATGTTTGTTTTTATCTGTCTGTACATACATACATATATATGCATATATTACATAAGCGCAGGCATGATTATGCTTATCTCTCTTTTTATTTATTTATTTTACTTGTAATTACCCTAACAAATCATTACAGAGAAAGAAGCAGAAAAGACTAGAGGAGCTAAAGTTAGGAGTTAAAATGCTAGAGATTTCTGCCGTAGAAATTATAGTGTAGATTTACTGAGACATCTACTTGAGCTTACAGCTTTGATTCAAATAACCTGTTTTCCAGACAACATGATTATTCCAGCTCTTCCAATGAGTGGTAAAACCTGGAGTACAATCGTGTTTCATGGCAATCTTAAAGAGCAGAATTGCTGATGCTGGGCTCTTTGCCAAATTCCAATTGAAATAATTACAGTCTGCTTCTTCTTTCCTATCAACTGTGGTGTGGTGGAGAAGAGCATACTACTTTGTTGTGTAGTTTAGCACTCTGCACAGAGACATCTGCTATGTCTCACAAAAGAGGCAACTATTTCAGTACTAGAAAGTGGGAGCATTCCAATCTGTCGGTTTGTAAAGTACTTGAGGGTGTTTCAGAATGAAAAGCAGGATTTAAACATAAAATCAGTATGTTAACCTTGCAGGTTTCTTTCAATATATGTCAACTCAATGCTAAGTGTATCTAAATCACTCCTTTTCCTATTCTAAGCAGTTTTATAAACATACACTTTAAAAGGCTTTAAAATTTTAGTGTATGTTTTATTTGTATAGTTAGAAAGATTTATTATTATCTACAATCTGTTAAATAGTACTGAAGTACTTTAAATAGGTACTAAGCAAATCTACAAGGTTGAATGTAGAAAGTCAGGAGTGTTAGAACTCAGTGGGCACCAAGCTGAGGCTAAGGTAGTTGTACTGCTTCCAGAGCAGAACAGATGAACTTATATTCAGCTCATATCTTCAGTAGAGTGAGCTAGTGTCAGTTTGCTTCCATGCTTGCAGGTAGATCCTAAGTGATGGATGACTACTTACTCAGATAAATGTTTGAACCATTACAGTATATGAAAAGATCATCACCTCCATTTTAATGGATTTATAAAAACAAACTAACAAGGAAGCAAGGAAAACCCCAAACAATGATCATGCTTTGAACAATTCTGAAATTACTGATTTTTTATTGACCTTTTATTTGCTTACATTCAGAAATTTCAAAAATCCCAGTGGAAATAAAGTATTTTCCAGTCAGTTATGTTTATGAAGTAACAGATGGGTTGGAAATGAACTTGATTTGACTGTGCAGAGTCAAATCTAGTCTACTATAGAATCCACGGACATTTTGCAAAAGTTGTCTAACAGCCTACCAAAACAGACTTTGTTGTTGTTTAACTGGGCTGCTGAAGTCAGTGGAAGTTTGCAAGGCAAAGGTGTGTTGAAGTGCAAAAGAACGAATAGGTTTTATCTTCACTTCTACGGGCTTCAGTGTGGACTAAGTTATGACTGTGTCTGTAGGTGTTATATGCTTACTAATAATACATTGCATTAATTAACTCCTCACATAGTAAATATGAAGCCATCATCTCTCAGGACATTTTTTTTCTGGAGGAGCATACGAAGCAAAACAATATTTTATTTGTGAGGTGACACAAGTGATTAATAATGTACAGTTTTCTTCATTTTGTCTCATTAACAATTGTATGCATTTGAGGAGACCTTGGAGTAATAAATCTGTTGTTCAAAAACCTTTGATTTTGCTCGGCTTCTTGAAAAGCGGGCAGGAAGTTGTGAAACACACATTGCATATACGCAGATGTTGAGTACAGTTTAATGAAGATAAGCAGATACATTCCTTAGGAGTAATTTAAACAAGAGGAGGGAATATATTATCCACTTCAATTAAGCATTTTCTCTTCAAGACTCCCTACCTGACAACAAATGTCAGTTTCTTTGCATCATCTACACCAATATATATATTTTTAAATTATTTCTGAATTCTGAATATTTACTACTTCTCTGAAAGGGTAGTCAGGCACTGGAACGGGCTGCCCAGAGGGGTGGTGGAGTCGCCGAGCCTGGTAGTGTTCAAAGAGCGTTTGGATGTTGTGTTGAGGGACATGGTTTAGCGAGAACCATTGGTGAAGGGCAAATGAATGGTTGGACTGGATGATCCTGTGGGTCTTTTCCAACCTTAGCGATTCTATGATTCTATGAAAATATACAATATATTAAAAACAACAGCAGACTTCTCTGTAATACAAGATTATAGTTTTGCAGCTCCACCAGTGCAAGTACTTAAAGTTCATGTCTTATTTTGCTATAACAAGAACACAATAGACATTGACAATCTATGTAGCATACAATATTTGAAAGGTAAAAAGGTTATCTCAGACTGGAACTCCACAACATATTTATCATAAATATGACTCTCGTTTCAGTATTTCCCACAATTAGATTTTTCTCTGTTTTACAATGTTATCAAGATGTTGAATAATCTTTACACATTGATCTATTACCACCCTTGATCTTTCCTGATTGTAGCCATGTAGTTTTACACTGTTGGCTACAGACTGTTCTCCTGGTCTTTCATTCATCAAGACAGTCTAGACTCCTAATACAAAAGCGTGCGTGCATATTCTGTGTTATTTACAATTCATTGTACACACTACATGTGATCAAGTCATTTGTAAAAGTACTAAAGAGACCCATGTCTGTGATTTTAAAATCATGTGAGTTTAGAATAACTGTATGGATTATGTTAGATAAATCTTCTTCAGGGAGTTCATGAGACTGTCATGTGAGACAGGGTCAAAAATCTTGACAAGGTCAAAAGTCTTGACAATGTCAAAGTCTATCCCCAAGGCTAGTCAGTCCTTATTTATCTCATGTAAATCAGATGTGTAATTTCCCCCTCTCTCCCACCCGCTACTGTCTGTGTAAGTTCTTTTGTGCTGTGGTGTCTCCTGCCCAAACTGCCTTCCCAATCTGTGAATAACATGGATTGTGAGACACAATAGGAGAGGAAAAGAAAATTAATCCTGTGGCTGCCATGGCTATCCCCACAGGGCATTACTTTGACAGAGCTGTCCTCTGGGATCCTCTTTTCTCTCAAATAGAAAACATGCAGCCTGTGATTGCTGCTGCTTTGAGTGAAGTCAATTGGATGTTCTGAACATGATGGAGGGACTCATGGTTTATTGGTGGACAGGATCCATACTATTGACCAGATCAGTATTTGAAGGTGCTATGTTCAAGGAAAGGAACAAACAGCAATTCATTTGGTTGCTAAAACTGCATCAGAAAAACAATATTCAACAAAGAAGACAGAATATTTTCTGATGCAGCTACTTGGTTTATACTTTATTTCCTTGGCTTTTGGTCCTCAGGCTTTAAAATACCCAGAAACACTTGTTGTTAAGGTCTACAGCCCTTAACATAGCACATGAACCACTTCAGAGTGCCACAGGATATATACTGCCACATCCATCAGATATGCATTGGGCACTATTTGATGATGAGCACCACTGAGAGGTTCACACCTTAACATCAGTGTCAAGCAGTGGAGGACACTTAAAATGAAAATTCCAGTTTAGTTTGTTCCAAAAATAATGTAGTTGGAAACCACTGAAATTACTATGAGACCCAAAACACACCCTAACAAGTGAGGGGAATCAAGTCTTTTCCTTCAAAACCCACCTTACTGCTCTGAGCCAAGCAGCTGTGGACAAAGACCAAGATTCATGAGATACCTACAGTTTAATACTAATTACTCAATTATCGCATCTTAATTTAACCCACTTAAGTCTTTATTCTTTCTAATTCTTCTATAATTCCTTTTTTAATTTTTTGAGGTTATGTAAGTGTTTCTAGGCTTGCATTTAGTGAGAGAGCTGTAATTTTAATTCTGAGGTTTCACTGCATATTTATGTACTGGGCTTGTTTAATGGGGAAGGCTTTTTAGATGCTGTAGGATTCCAAGTGACTATCAGATCTAGAAACTCTTGTTTGAGGTAGAAAAAAACACAGATCCTCCCTTAGCCCACAGAGGTATCTTGAAATCAGAGAATATATCTGTGAAATTCCAAGAATGATATCCAATAATACAAATAATTACTTCCATGTTGCAAATATTTATTTGGAGTAAATAAGGAAAGAGATATGTTCTCGTGCAATGAGTGTCTAACTGACTGAGATAAACAAATACAAACAAATGTGAAATGGTTTTCATTATTTTTTTCATTTCACGCAGTTCTTCAGAGAAGTTATCCATTTTCATGTCATTGATTTCCTCTTCTCAGTATAAATGTCACAACAAACCCTCTGTTCAGTGCTTCTCCTTATAATACAAGTAGGAGCATCAAACACATTAGAGCCAAAAACCAGAAATAGTGTGTCACAGTGTGGCTAGTTTTCTTAAGGGAACCAGGCACTCTGAACTATCTCAGCTACCACTGATATTCAGATATGTGAAACAGCTTAATATACCACAATACAGTATGGTATTACGATGGTGACTTTATCTTCAGTAAAGAGAAAAGCAGTCTACTGTAGCCATTTTTTTTAGTACATACCAACATACTTGCTTAGGGTCTCTGTTCAATTGTACAAATACCAAACAGCTGCACAGCCCTGGTTTGTGTGGAGCCGGTTCTGCAAAGGGAAGCACCTGTCAGATTACAACAGACTGATTGGCCCTGGAGCCAATCATTGTTAATTAGCCTGAGCTCACTACCAGAATACTTTTTATTGCTTAAGGTAGACTTGTTACTACATCGGTCTATACAGATTCGGACTACATCACAATGAAGAACGAGCACACCCATGGAGTTGTAGATAAAGGGCAGAAGGACTCCAATATGCTTATCCACTGTAATCTCATCTGTGATAGAGGTCACAGAGTTTTTCAGTTACTCCGGGACAAGCAGGCCTGCTGCAAATTGAAGCTTATCTTTAGAGAGACATCTAATCCAGATTTAAAAACTTTTAGAGATGCCATGCTTCTCTGATCAGTGAATTTAGCCACTAATTTCACAGATTGTTAAGGAAAAAAAAATTGTGCTTTTTTTTTTTTTTTGTATTGTTTTGTTTGATTTTTTTGCTTCAGAGGAGCTTGTCAGACCTTTGACTGCTGGACTGGACAGCACTTCACTATTTGTCCTGCTTTTGTGTACCATGAGGAGTTATCTTTGAGTCATCATGTTGATAAACTAAATAGACTGAACTCCTGGAGACTTTCCAGGTCTTTAATATTCCCATGGCTTTTCTTTGACCCCTTCTTCAAATTATTCACATCCATCACAAACTCTGAACACTGGAACTGGACGCTCTATTCCAGTAGCAATTGCTTTTCTGCCAAATGCAGCAATGACTTAACCTTTCCCTCCAGTCCAGTGGAAACACCTAATGATAGCATTTGTCTTTTTTGTCTAATGGAGGGTTATATTATATCCTCTTCAGGATCGCAACTTCACAGAAAACTCTTATCTCCCATTTTAATGGCTTACATTTTGTTTTTCCTAAATGTGAGACCTTCTATTAAGCTCTACAGAGATATCACTTTTTCTGTCTGCTTAACCAGTGTCTCTGGATCTCTTTTCACTGATCTCTCTTTTCTTAATTTTCCTGTTGTCTTTGTGTTGTCACCAAATTTTGTCAGACAATATGTTGTGTCTACCCAGTAAAAGTGGTATAATCGATCGATGACACAGAGCCAGAATATTCTCTCTGGCATCTCATGGAAAGCAGTTAATCAAGCAAGACAGATACTGTCATATTTACGGTTACCATGGAAATAAGCAGTTTATCATCAATGTAATTTGTGTTATGTTGACCTTTTAATGTGCTTATGTGTGTTAATGAAGATGTCATGCGTTGTTAGCCAAAAGGAAGACACTCATTTTTCTCCCCAATTTATAATAGAGAACTGAAACAATTATTGAATGATTTTATATTTTCTAGATCAACTGCCGTAGTTCTGTCAGAGTCATCTAATTTTTAATATTGTCAGTATTTTGTTTGGATCTACTCAGAAACTATATCTAATGGAGAAAATTATAGGCTTCAATTCTTTAATCTTCTTTCATCCATTTTCTTAATGCTCTGGCTTTCAAGTTGTGCACTGATAGCACTCATTAAAAAAAAGTCTTCCTTTTTATCACTTATTCTGCCATGGTTTATCTTCATCCAGACTGCTTCTTTTCTTAGATATAGAACTCTGTCCTCCGAGCTCTGTAGTGTTTTCAACATCTGGTAAAATATGTTTAAACAGATACTAGTTATCATTCATGCATCTTTTCATATTGCTTCTTCTAACTGCATGTGTGCACCATCTTCTATAATAAGATACACTAGCTATGGACAACTAAGGCATGCAGACCATATGACAGAGATTGTCGCAAATGAATCAGTCATCCAGCAACTGCAGGCATCTGGTAATAGACTAGTGCAGGTTCAATGGGAAAAAGAAACCCATAGGATCTTCTATTGTTTTGTGCAGAAAGTCAATCTCCACCACATTTTAAAGATAATGCTGAGAAGTACCACAGTGACATACTGATGATGGAGAATTGTATCACAGTGACATAAACCAGTTCCTCCAACAATCTTCAGTGTATGCTGTTCAGTTCCATGGTCTTGTATAGGTTCAGTTTTCTTAAATGGTCTCTAATTCCAGCATTCTCTACCACGAGTAACACTTCTCTCCCTGAGACTGACAGAGACATTCCACTAGCCTGAGTGCTGACCTTGCAAGTAGGAACCAAGGCAAAAGGATACGCAATCAATCTATCTTTTCCTTCATCACCAAGTCATCTTCCCATTCAGCATTGGGTCTTCCTTCTTAATTCCTCATCAATTTAAATTATATCCAGTCTTTGGCTTCCCTAATTTCATTCCTCTGTACTTGAATGTTGCTTTCCTTACTCCTCCTTAGCCCTTCCCTGCCTCCAGTTTCTGTGTATTTCCATTTTCTGTTTGAGGTCAGTCAAGAGTTCCCTGTTCAGCCAAGCTGGCCTCCTGCCACACCTGCTGTTTCCTCCCTGCACAGCTTGCACTTTGAGCAGATGTCCCCTGAGATCACTGTTCTGCCCTGCCCTTTAAGTGAGGGCTTCTCGTGCAAGGCATAGATGAAGATCGTAGCCTTTCTACTGTTCTTCTAGAAGAACGGTTTATATTAATGTTTCCTAATCCACTTAACACAAACCAAGTCAGGTAAACTGCTTAGCTAATCAGTCCAAGTAATTCTTCCTTAAAGTAGAGAATACTCACAAATCACTTTACTGGCTAGATATAGGGCAGTGTATGTATATATGTGTACATATGTATTGAAGCTACATCTTCATGATCTGGATTATAGGATAAGTCTTTAACTTCCAGAAGAAAAACTGGAATCACTTCCTCCTTTCCTATAACATAGGCAAAGCCCTGAAAAAAATCTGTAGACTTAAAAATAAATAAATAATAAATAATAAAAGACACTAAAAAAGCTACCTGTCAGTATGGTTCTTCTAGTTACTACCAGGCTTGAAATAGTTTTGTCTCCTCGTGGTCCTGCCAGATACCTTTACCACCGGGGCTAAGTCCATAGCTGCTCCAGCAACAATTATGGTGAGCTCCAGTTGCCCTTATCCTAACAGTGGGCTTGGATGTCTTGAAGAATCAGTAGAGATTCCCCGAAGTTACAGATGGGCCTTGCGCAAAATCACAGTTCCTGACCTTCACATAAACCACCATTACCCAGTAGCTAAAAATGTGTCTCTAATTGGTTTGTCTTATTGACCATCACTGCCATTTTTTTGTTGAGATCCCTTTGAGAAAAGGCTTCTCCCCATACCTTTACTGAACACGACATTGTGTCTTTATAAATGTTTTATTGGTGCACGTTCTCCAGGAATGGCCTGATATGCAGTTTATTACAACTAAGATAGTTATCATAGTAGGCAAAGACTGAGGGAGATTTATTCACTGGTTCTCCTAGGCTTGGTTTTGTGACATAGCAGAGAAACAGTGAAAATTTCACGTCAGATGGCCAGAGTCTTCATTAATCTGTTATCAACCAACCAAATTTTATATTTGCAAATATAAATTACATTTTCAGTTAATTTAAACCACATTTCTGGCAATTAAGTAAGCTGAAAGAGAAAATATTATTTGGTTCCAGCCTTATATTTATTGTAGCAGGGTTTATATAACTCAGCTATGAAAAGATTATAAACATCAGTGCTTTGGAAAACAGTTAAATACAGCAATTTACCTCTTTATTTCAAACACATATGCTCGGTTATTTACTGGCTAAAACTTCTAATGTTCCTTCCAGTGTTTGCTTTGTCGTAACAATTTTACCACTGTTAATCTCCCCTTTACTGGAAATAACGATTCGTTTTTCCCTCTCTTCAAACATCCTAGTCTGCAGATGAGCAGGATACAGAAAAAGGCACACCTATTTACCAAATCTAAACATGCCAAGTTATCATGACATCTTCAAAGTGCTCCTCTTCCTTCCGCTCTTCCCCCACCCTTGTTGCCACATACATAATACAATTGCTTTTGATGTCCCTGTGTCTGGATTCCTGGTTCTAGTGTCAACCACCATCTAGGATACTTAAAAGAAAAATTGAAAGAGGAAGAACAAGTCAGACTAGGCCTACATTTTGTTCTAGTAAGCCTTGAGGACATTATTCATTTTAAACATGGGAATAATTGTATTAAAATCAGGGTTCTTTGAGCAATTCATCTTAAAAGCTGTGAAAATACCTCACAAGACCAAAAGCTAAGAGCCAAATCTAGGTGCATATTTTTGTGTATATAGCATAAATCAAAACTTTAAGCTATGATAGGAAAAACAGATATGTTAACAGCTACTCTAATACTCTGATCACCCATACGAAGACCTAATGGTGGTTTTCAAATGCCTAAACACTGATGAATAGTAACATTTAAGCCCTGGAAATATTTCCATCTTGTATTTATCTTACTAATTGCACTAGAAATTCCTGAGATCAATTCCAGGGCATCAGATCTGCAAGTCTGCACTCTCTTAAGTCAAAGAGGTCCTACTACAAGGCTTTGTGCTTTTGAGCTGTAAGCCAGAAGTTCACACTGCATTTTGATTACTGTTCATTTTAAAAAATTAAAGAGAAAACAACACTACAGGTCTCTTGGCAGATGCCCCTCAGAGCAAAGGGTCTGTCAGGCTAATCTCAGATTGCCTGAGACTCCTGTGTGCTGCCTGGAGACAAATACCTGAGTCCAGGCAAAGAACAAGTTGGTCACACTTTCTGCCCCAGTGTTTCTTTTTGTGGGCCACGGCTGATATGCTCAATGTGATGGTTGGTGAGAAACAGGCCTGAGGTCTCTGGCTCATCTGCCACATATTTCCCACCTGTGGGCCAACCTAACAGGTCTAGATACAGTGATATTTTGGATACAATACCACATAAAGAATCATAGAATCCTTAGATTTGGAAGGGACCTTTAAGGGCCATCTAGTTCAACTCCCTTGCAATGAACAGGGACATTCACAGCTAGATCAGGTTGCTCAGAGTCTGATCTATCCTGGCTTTGAATGTCTCCAGGGATGGGTCTTCAACCACATCTGCAGGCAACTTGTAAAAGATTTTTTCCTTATATCCAACTTAAATCTACCTTCTTTAAGTATGAAACCATTTCCCCTTGTCCTGTCACCACAGGCCTTGCTAAAGAGTTTGTTCCCTTCTTTACTACAGATTCTCTTTAGATGCTGAAAGGCTGCTATCAGGTCTCCCTGGAGCCTTCTCCAGACTGAACAGCCCCAGCTCTTTATGTACCAGAGAATATCCTGTGATCACATCTAAGGCATAAACTCCATGAAGAATACAGCAGTCTTGACCATCTTTCTTTTAGAATTCAGAAGCAAGTTATTTCCTATTAAAAAAAAAAATAAAAGCTATTTATTGTTCATAAATAGGTTGTTCACAGTCTTCTTCCCTTTCAGCCCTTCATACATTATTTCAGCAGATGTAGAACCTTCTAAAAATGGGAAGAGGAAACTGTTTTCAGATGTCCGTTTGCCTTTTCTCACCTCCGAAAAATGTACCAGACATCAGACTGCAGGCTGCTAGTGTCAAGAAGTGAATATTTTTCATCCCTGATGTTTATCTGTGGGCTATACAAAAAATTAAAAGTATAGCCAAGATTGATCAGTCTGGAAGATAAGCAGAAAGCTGATTGCTCTTTTCTAGCAGTTATGGCACTCACTCACAAAAGGGGGGAAGCTGGATTCTTTTTCCAGCTTCAAAATCTGCATTTCACGTGAAGTAGTCACAGGCTACCACAAGCATTAAATGCATTCATGATTTCCTTTTCTTAATAAATTGTACAAAGCCCTGAATATTAAAAACAAACAAACAAACAAAAAAGAAACCCACAACAACAGAAAGACAATATCTTATCAAAAGTCATCTCTAAAGTCTGGGTTTGCTTTCTGTGACTGAGTAGTATTTTTTTCACATTTTTTTCTAGAACAAGGAAGATAAGATCATTGTGGATTACTTGTCAGAAGTATTTAACTCAACAATCAGATTAGTCTGGTTTGCTGTTTATAATTCTTGTTTTATCCGAACAAGAGCAGAAATTCACTGAGATGCAACTTGTGAGGTCAGCAAGGAATTAGTTCTAAATTCAGATTTTCATTGTGGAGCAGACAGCAAAGACACAACAGTGTCTGCATTGGCGCAGATACTCACAAATATGTTTGCTAATGGACAAAATATTCTCTTCAAATAAACCATAAATAAGACTGAATCTGTCTGAATGTCATATGAGATATTGCTTTGTAGCATTGGGATTTGTCTTCACTTCTGTTTACTCATTCTTCTGTAATTTGAAGAATTCCAAAATTTGTCTGGGGGTTATACTATCTTGGGCCTCAAGAAAAATATTTAAATTCAATTTAATTTCCATTTTTATATTCTCTTTTTCCAGCTCTAAAACAAAATAAACATTAAAACACATCTTAATTTCTAAGATTTCTAAACCCAGAATTGCATATGTGAGTTGTATTTCTTTAAGTAAACTTATTATTTAATGCTTTAAATTTAAGAACTGTGAGTAGTATTATGTGGATTTCTAAGAGCATTTTGAGTAATTATCCAAGATTCAGTGTGGAAATTCCAGATGATCTCCCGTCTATATAACCTAGATTTGAGCACATCATGAATAGAATTCAACTGCATGGGAGGCTCACCTTGAACATGTCCTGTGCATATCATGTTTTGTCTTTACTTTTACATTAATGGCACAGCACAGGAAAAATTTTAAGTGTTCTGTGTCTCTTTGATGCATGGTACTACAACCATATTCAGGAGGCACATGGGCCTCCAAAACAGAGCAGTGCTGAAGAAATCAAACACCAAATATTTGTGTAAATACCAACAGGCTTAAGAGTTATGCCATAACAGAAGCATGTGCTTGCTTGGGGGATATTACAGAGAGCATAACTGCCCTCAGATCCATATCATAACATTTTCAGTGTGATCAGTGTCTCTTTTTAAATCATGTTAGTCCTTTTCCTTCAAACAGTAGCTGTACAAGAGGAAAGACAGTTCTCCTCAATTCTGTCATCTCTACAGCTCCAAAGTTCATGGGCCATACATGCTCCCTATTGAAGAATAACTTGCCTGCATCATTACAGACAGCTGGCCAACTGTGATGAACAGGCACTAAGACTCACATCTATGTTTTTATATATTATTAGGTCCCCGTAATTTGTATATATTATATACTAGGTCCCTGTTAAGTTTTGGTTCATGTATATCAGGATATTTTTCCAAACAGTTAGTAGGGCCATGGACCACTCCACATAGATGTAATGTAGTCACACTAGTTGAGGGCTAAGGGAAATCAGCTCGGTAGGTGCAGGCCATTCCATGTTAACAAATGTTTACAGTCACTTTTAATTTATGCACCTAAATTAACCAAACCAAAGCTCCCACTTCTTAACTATTTCATGAAAACCATGCTCTGCCTCTGGCCACGTGATGAACTGAACTCCATGTTGCCCATGTGCTTTGTGGAGCTATCAACTCCATCTGCGATTCTCTTTACACCGGGGGGTACCCAAGCTTTGCAGATCCAAAGAGAATTGCTATTAAGTGAGTCTACAAGTATCTAGGATCTGGCAGACTTTGTTGATGCCATCAGGAATTCCTGTTTTTAATATAGGTGCCAACTCTATTCAATATTTTGTTTGAACCACAATTCAGAACAGGTGTTTTTTGTACGCAGTACAAAAACGATCCACTTACGTACCACAGCTGGCAGGCTGAATATAGCCATATGTATTTTCTTTGGATTGTAAAATGATCAAAAGATGCATCAATAGAAGAGGGACATTCCTTAACAGTATCAGATGGAAAAAAAGTACCTTATCAAATAAATTCTTAATAGTATCTAGTAAACACATCATGTCTTAAAGACTATATTTTACCTGACTGGAATGTAATGAAGATTAGAAGACATGAAGAAAACTAGCAATTATATTAATAATCTTGTTTATTTCTCACTGCAGTATTTTAGTCGTCCTGAACAAGACTGAATGACCAGTCTGGCAAGTCTTCTCTCTGAAGAATGAGTACTTAACATTTAACAGAGGCATTATTAGTTTGGCCTTTAATACCCTCTGTACTTCATTCCCGACAGCAGTTCAGCATTCAGTCTCCTCTGCACTCAATCTAAATCCCATTAAAGTCAATGCAAGTCTCTCCCATTTTAATGGGATTTAAATCAAGCCTTTAATCCTCAGTGTCTATGTCATGGAGAGAGAAAATAATGAATGTGATTTTGAGAGGTAGTTACATACCACTGCACTGGAAATTGAATGCTAGCAACAAGTACAAGTTGCTATGAGAAAAATATATTCTTGTATACCTTTGTTTCTGATGAAAGGATAAGATCTCTTATCCTGTCAGAAAACTTAAGGCAAAATTAACATTTAAGATGTAAAATTTTGAAGAAGGCATTCATCTGCCCTAATGAACTTGCCTAAAAATTGAAAGCTAATACTTCAGGTTCCTTTTGCTGCAAGAGTTAGAATCATAGAATCGTTTGAGTTGGAAGAGATCCTTAATTATCATCTAGTCCAACTCTGCTGCAGTAAACAGGGACATCTACATCTAGATCAGGTTGCTCAGAGTCCCATCCAGTCTGACCTTGAATGTCTCCAGAGATGCGGCAATCACATCTCTGGGCAACCGGTTCCACGGCTTCACTTATTACAAAGAACAGTTTGTTCTTTATATCCAGTCTAAATCTCCTCTCTTTTAGTTTGAAACCATTTGCTCTTGTCCCAACACAAAAGACTCTTCTATAGAGTCTGTCCTGTTCCTTGTTGTAGCCCCCCTTTAGATTCTGAAAGGCCGCTATTAGGTCTCCCCGGAGCCTTCTCTTCTCCAGACTGA
>PPHD01010909.1:5022-19241 GCA_002909625.1 Bambusicola thoracicus | reverse complement strand
AAAAAAAAAAAAAAAAAAAAAAAAAACTTAAAAAGTGTCCAAGCCACTGCCAAACAAACAGCATGAATCCTATTTTGCCGAGCTCATCCGAGGCTCATTCCCACTAAAGAAAGACACAACTGTTATTGTAGGCTTGGTGCTTTTTTTCCCTTATGTCTAGACTGCCTAACAAATGCAGAGTACTTTCTTTTCCCCTTCAGTAGACAAATGAGCAGGCAATAAAGTAAATATTTCTCTTTCGAATGGTAACCCCGATTTGCAATGTAATGCTGACTTGAAGTTCTGGGTGTTTATGGTTGTTATTTGGGTAGAAAAGCAAGCCTTAACTACTTAGAAGGCGCTTTATGAGAAAAGGCAAGAAAAAAAAACACACTAGCAGCTGCACTGGGAGAGGTATTTTACTACCTTTGCAGCTGCAGATCGCATAAAATAAATGACAAAGCAATGGCTATATTCTGCAGGCTGAACCAAGAGGCTGACAGCAAACTCATCCCAATAACTGGGGAGGAAGGGGAGATGCTTATCTCGGTTCATTTCTAGATTTCAGGCAGTCTTTCAGGAGTAAACACCACCTAGAGACTAAACCAATCAATTCGTTTATCTGCAAGCTTTCCTGATAAATAGGAAAGAATGCTGTTTTTGGCTTTGGTTTCCATTTTTCCTACTGCTTTTTTATTTTTGCACAGAAGTGCCTTCATATCACCTGGCTGAGGCAAGGACAACGCAGCATGTTTATGCTGCTCCCACAGAGTTTGGGATTGGCACCACAGCCCAAAACACAGCCGAAATCACAAGGTCTCTGTTTTCCGGACAGCCCCAACTGTTCCTGTGCCTGTGAACCAAGGCAGGCACATGGCTGCTGTCAGGCCAGGCCTCGAGGAGCAAGGCCTTCCCAGCCTCACCACTGTGGCCCACAGCTTCAGCCAGCCCCCTCTCCAGATGGAGCAGCAAAATGAAATCTATCTTTACCACATTATACACCACCAATGAGCAAGAACTGAGCAGCTTTTCTTCGCTGCTTTACCCAGCCCAAGCCACAAGTAGGGCTTTCATACCTCCTAATCCCGCTCCCAAGTTCTCTGCGGCTCTCACATAATGCCCCGCAGCCCCGAGCAAGGCCCTTAGTCTCCAGCACCCCTTTCAGAGATGTGTCATTTCTAACATCAAGCTAATCTATATGTTGCCATGGCATCACCCTTTATCTGCCTTTGCATCTTATGAACTGCATGGATTTACCACATTATTTTTATCTGAAAGACAGAAAATGGTGGTTTTATTGCCATACAATCAGATTACTGCTGCTAGTTTCTCTATGCCTTTTTACCATACTTCAATCAAAAGGGATCAGTTTCTTTATACTCTGCCCTTGATTTACATTACATCTGTAAAGACCTAGTCTGGGTTGTAATCCCCTTATTAACTATGACCAGGGTTGATTTGCCTAAAAATAAAAGCAAATTGTGTCAGACCTTTTCACTTTGTTTTTGATTCGGAACTACAAAATGGATTACACTAAAGAAATCTTCAGAGTTCACACGGCCAGTATAGTGCTGAATTTAAAATGAGAATTAAACAAGTTAAACATGGGAGCTGTGTCAACGGTTTACATTTTCCATCATGGGAGAAAGGCTGAGCTGCGTTTGTCTTTGTGCTCCCCAGCTTTAAGGAGACAATGAAGCCACAGGAGTTTTTCCAAGCTCTTCTGACACCGTCCCTTTGCCATCCTCCCTTCCTCTGCTTTCCAGGCAGCTTCCTCCCAAACTCCGCTCCCCCACCACTCCCTTCCCCCCTCCGCCCCCAGAACCATGCTCTGCTTGAAAGTTTATAGTTCCATGGCACTGCATACTTTAATCAAAATATTTCAAGCAGTGTAACATTCCTATTTAAGTTTCCACAATGCCTCACAAAGAATGAGCTCATAAGCAAATCCATGTAGATGTATGATAAATGACCTGAAAAACAGGTTCCTTTATGTCAGCAGTCAAGGCAGGCAGACATTAGGCTCACATGAATAACATTTTAATCACTACTTTTTTTTTTTTTTCTCAGAAGAACACTTTCTTCTCATTTGCAATAAGCAATTTCAAGTACTGCAGGTTGTGCGACAGAGGCAGACCAGATCCTCGAAGAAGCTGCTGTGCAGGCCTGCAAGGCCAGTATCTGTGCCAGCACGTCACCACCATCACTTCAGGCCTTCCACCACCTTCCCACTACAGGAACCTTGAGTGAATCTGAGACCATCCTAAGTATCACACCTCAAGCAATGAAATCAGGAAGGAGGAAGGGAGGGGAAAAAAAAAAAAAAAGGAGGGAAGAACGTGTTCTTGCGTGTGGAAAGACAGAACTTTGTGATTCGAGCTCGACTTTTAGTCACTGACTTTCTAAAGGCAATTACTTCATTAAACAAAGTGAAACAATACAGCACAGCTTACAGATAACATACTTTACAATAATTGCTATAAGTCACATAGCAATTATACTTCACATATGAAAGGCTGGAGAAAATAACCAAGTGAAAAAAATCAGGCTGTCAGCTCGTTCCAAATTCATTTTGTTAATGCACTTGTCTTAAGACCTGGCTAGAAACACCAGAGATATCAAGTGGACCGAAGGCCACCACTCCTGCTTGTATTAGCATGCCAAGTGTCAACAGCTATGCTTTGGGTACAATTTAGAAGCATGTGTTTAAATCGTTTTAGCCTTCCACTCCTGTTTCTTCAGCTTGAAGCTGCAATTGTTGAGGTTAGAAAGTGCACTCCCATGACATTCGACTCCCAAATAAATTCTTGCCTAGCAAGAGGCTACCAAACATGTTGTGAGGTATCATTTTAGCAAGCTCTTTGTGCTTCGCCGGGCTCACTTGTCCTGTGGAACAAGGACTGTCCATTACCTACAGTTTATCATCCTGACAAAATGTGAAGAATGTGGATGTGAAAGCACTAACAATTCCACCCCTGGTGCTTTCTCCTTTTTTCTCTCTATATTAAAACCGACAAGATTAACCCAAATGCAGACTGCAGAGCATAGTTCAAGGGGCTATTCAATTGGTAGTGAATGTGCATTTGTTTACCTACAAAAATAAGAATTTCAGATACAATAAGAAGCAGGCTAGTCTATATGCTGCTGAACAGACCATTTAACAGGATCATCAATTGTAGTTTATTCTATTGGTTTCTGACATGTGAACATGCATTCAGAGATGGACTGTGAAATATCCCATATATAATCAGTTATCAGAGATAAACAGCGATGTAATCTAACTTAACCAGTGTCAAACGCAGCAGTTCTGAGGATAAGCTTCTACGTGTTACCAAGGAGAACTGCTTCGCTCTCCAGCCTGCCTACAGCACGCAAGGCATAGCAACACTGAGACAGAAACAATAGGTTCTGAATGAGATTTCTCTGAGGTTTGACTGAAATGCACTCTATGGTGCTATGCTCCATCATACATTTCAGAGGCAGCACTCAGCACCTGGGAGGTGTAACGGAGGTAATCTATACACATTGTTTACCTTGGCAGAAATGGCAAAGGCAGCTTCCCCAATTAAAAAGTATCAACAGGAGTTAAATGTACAGAATACATTTTTCACTGCACTTTCAATATCATGAAATCTACTGTTGTTCAAATGAGAAGTCTGTAACACCTACAAAGACATCTGTAACAATGACAGCCTCCCAAGCTATAAAGTCACAGGTGTAATTATCTTGTGTGTGTCATTTAAATACACCTCCTTTGACTGGGTTGAGGCAGTGAAAGCAGAGCTCTGGGAAGGGAGAAAAGCAGGAGAGCAGGGTAGGGAAGTCTGTGTTCAAACAGCTACCGCATGCTCTCAATCCCTGCCACCTGCTAGAAATTACAACCTCTAAACTTCAGTGCAAAACCAATTCGGTTTATACGCTCACCTTAACCTAAAATTTATTATTTCTTACTGTATATTAACCTGACTAATAACTTCTCCCAGCATTTAATTGCCTACCTGTTCAGCAGATTTATGTGCTGAGGCTTTCAATAGAGTTAAATGCATAGCTTCCTTGAATAAATTAACCAGCACTAAAGATAGTTATTATTTTGAGCCTGGAAAGGAGCTTTATTATGCTACGCTGAGATCCATTCAGCAGCTTACTTCTCAAGCAGCTTGAATTCCGAGTGAAGACAACCTTGTCTAAGGAGAAATTATTCAGTATCCTTCGGGCAAACAATTGTGACAAGAATTAGTAAGAAATCCTGCTCGGAGAAGTGGAGCTGTCTCACCGGCAGCAATATCGGTAATGCATTTGTAAGCTTCCTCAAAAGTAGAGGCCTCCGAGTGGCCTATAAATCACTGCCCCAGCAATTGAAAAGACTAATTTTAATAGTGTACTTCTCCACTGTGGTGATTAAGCCTCAATGAATCACTCAAGAAAACTCAATTACATCAACAGCAGAACCTATTTTTAAGCATGCATTTAAGTTGAAAAAGTAATTAGATATTATCATTAGATCTACCATTAACAACATTCAAGCCTTAAAAAAAAAAACACCAAACAGCTTAGAATTAGCCAAATGGAAACACAACTTATATGTGATAAAGGAAGTGTATCCCCAGGCTCTGTAAGATGGGTTGAGTTCAGCTGCTTTGGATATTTTCATTTCACTGGTGGCCGATAAAAGCTACCACGGTAAGTTGGAAGGAAAAAAAAGAAAAAAAGAGGGAAAGCAGGTTGGAAACGGAGGAGCTGCAGAGGCCGGAGCAGCAGCTGTTCTGTATTGGAAGAGTGACCTCTGTAGGAAAACACCGCGTACAGGGCTGGCGAAGCACAGCCTTCCCCTTCCTGCCGGGCTGCGCCCTGAGCACAGCAGGCCCACTCGTCCAGCGCAGCCCGGCCCACAGCTGCCACTCCAGCGAGCTCAAAGTGCATGGTAAAGCCGCAAGCCGGGCGGTTGGTTGGTTTTATTCTCAGGTGTCCTGCCATACCTTTCCCCAAGCCAAATAAAGGCTTTGGCTGCACGCAGCATGGAAGTGCAGAGCCAGAGACCGGAGCTAAACTTTGTTATCTTAACAGGCTTCCCACCTGGTGTATGTGTGATGTGGTCATTTGTCACACAGTACTGGGAATAAAAACATAGCAGTGGGTAGTCCACAGTGTTACTGTCAGTTTTTCTTTTTTTTTTTTTAATATAAAAGATTAGAAAACTCATCTGGAAAGAAGTCTCGCAGCAAATACTCTCATTATTGCTGAACTCTGCCAGTGTTTTTCCAATGATTTTTTTCTCCAATGGGAACAGCGATGGGGAATGATGACAGCAAAGCAAGACTACTTGGTCAACATAGGCTGCCACTTCGAGCCCAAACTTGGAAACCTTCCCCAAGTTTTCAGAGTCTGCCACCCACACAGGATTAAACCCCAAATCCAGGAAATACTCCTCTTTTCTCATTTCTTCACAACACTTCCTCCAAAAAGTCCCCTGGGAATACAGACGTGTACTCATTGGATTTAAAGGGAAATTTAGAATTCAATTAATTCAGTGTATACAGTTTGCTTTTAAATACATATATCATTAAAGATGCGGTATGAGTTAGATGAAATTACTCCAACTCATTCCTAGTGGGAAGCTTCCTAAACTCATTACAGACTTTCTCCCTAGCATGGAAAAAACGTCGCTAAGGTGCTGCTCATCACCCAAGTTCAAAGGGTTTCACCACTGGAGAAAGCCAACTTTTACTTTGCATACGTCAAAAATGAAAGGGACAGAAGTTCTCTCATCCTGTAGACTCCTCCTCAGAAGAACAGCCCACTTTCCAAAAAGTTCCTCTTCCCCAAAGCATTCATTATTTCTTAGGCTTAAGTTCTTGAAGGACATTCTCCTATTTTAAGGGTGTGCTTTGATAGGAAAGCTCTGGGAGCGCATGTAATTTTTTTGCCTGGGTTTGTTAATGAAGAATGACACTAAATGGTTGTGTGATGGGTAATGCTTAGTTCATTACTCACTGCCATGTGCCTTGATACCATCAACTCCACAACCAAATTTAGCCCTGCTATAAGCAGATGGAGCTTCGCTGGGCTCAGCGGGCTGAGCGTGCATCTGCAGACGGAGAAGTTGAAGAGGATCACCCCGCAAGAAGAGGTTCCCTCCCGCACCCCGGACAGGGGGCGGCGGCCCCGCGGGGTTCGGCTCAGAGCCACCGCCCCGCCCCGGTTCCCTCAGCCTTCCTGGCAGAGCCAGGCGGCGGGAGGTACCCCCAGCCCCGCTCCCCTCCCGGCAGGGCCGAGCCCCGCGCCCCGTCCCCGGGCTGCGGAGGGCTGAAGAACGAGGAAGGCAGGAGCAGGGCGGCCACTTACTTGGGGTTGGAGGAATTCCAATAGATGGGGTCTAAAACGATGGACTTGGCCAGCGCAGTTCTCCATAAAACCATGAGGGCTCCCCAGCAGTACTTGCAGGCGGAGGCGTCGCGCCGCCGCGCTGCCATGGTGCCGGCGGGCGGCCCTGAGTCCCCGCCCGGCTCCCCCGCACCTGGCGGCGGGGGCTGCCGCTGTCCCCGGCCGCCGGGTCGGGGCGAAAAGGACGCGCGGCGGCGGTCTGTCAGAGGCTGGGCGAGAACCACCACCGATCTACTGAGTCATGTATGCCAGGCGCGTGTGGGCGCTCCTTCCGCGGGGTAAAGATCCAGGCCACCTCCGGAGCGACGACGGCAGGAACGGGCAGCGCCTCAGTCCTTCCTCCTACTCGGGATCCTCCGGCTGCCTCGGAAGATGCCACTCACACTGCCAACTCCCATTTGGATCCAGTGCGCCGTACACATTCACAGTGTCTAAGGCTCGCGTGAAACGGAGTAAAAATAATAATGATAAAAAAAAATATTAAAAAGCGGTGGGAGAGATCAAGAGGTTAGAGCACTGCCACGACTGAGGCTCCTCCCGCGGCTCTCTCTCAGCGCTCCCCGCAGCGTGCGGTCCACACGGGCACCGGCCCGCGCTGCTCCGGGCGGCTCGGACGCAGCCGCGAGTCCATAAATCCACTCCTGGAAACGGCACCCGCGCTGCCGGGCAGGCGTATCCGCAGCGCTCCGATCCCCGGGGGCTCCGCTGCTGTCCTTGGCGCCGGCACGGACCCCGAAGCGGGGCAAAGGACAACAGTAATAATTAAAAACAACAACAACAAAAAAATAATTAGAAGAACAGGGGGTCGCGACGTCGAAACCTCCTTTCCTCTCTCCCTTCCCGAGATCCGCAGTGCGTATCGCGGCGGCGAGATGAGAAGAGCCGTGCGCGTAGCTCAGCGCGGAGGAGGCGGAGAAGAAGCGGCGCCCACCACGGCGCCTTTAGCCGCGCCGCCCTGAGCACTCCACTGCCACCGCGGCGAAGTCCCCGGCGCAGGAGCGCGGCCGGCGGTACAGCGCCGCCGTAGCCATATAAGCGCGGCCCCACCGCCCCGTCGCCGCCGCTCATAGGGCCGCCGCCTGGCCGCCGCGCTGGTTGGGCGCCGCGCGTGTCACTTAGCGGCGGGGCCGCGGCGGGCGGGGCCGCGACGGGCCGGGCCCAGCCGGCAGGTAACACCCCCCGGCCCCGCGGGCGGCCGATGGGGAAGGGGAGCAGCCGGGAAGTGAAAAAGGAGGATTTTTAAAAAATAAAATAAATAATCTGAAAAAAAAAAAAGCAAGAACTAAAAGTCATTGCTAAAATTGAGCGCTTTGGAAGCACGCCTCTGCCTGGAGACGGGGATGGGACGCGGGCTCTCCTTGTCCGCTGCCGGCCGACCGCTCCCACGCGCTCCGTGGGCTTCCCAAGTCCCTCCGATTGCGCGGCGACCCGGCGGCCCGGCCCTCAGTGAGAGTGGGGCCAGAACCGGCGGAACCGGCGGTGGCAGTCAGAGCGCCGCGCCGGGTTCATGCCCCCGCCGTTTCACGCTCGCTGCTTTCTGCCCTTCCACACTGATAGGGACCGGATTTTCGGACCCGACTTTTTTTCAGCCCCTCGGACATCCTACTTGGCCCTGTTATCTCATGTCACCATTCGCTTTAGTTACTATTAAGCCCGGACAGCGCTGGATACACTCGCCCGGTGGCTGCGGAGGACCTACGGAGGGACACCACCGCAACCCTGGCTGCGCCCCCGACGCTCGGCCCGGCGCCGCTTGCACGGCCCCACAGCTCCCACTAGCGGCCGGCGGCGGCCCCTCGACTGCGCCCCTCGGCCGTGCCCTGGCCGCGAGCCCACGCGGTCCCCCCGAAAAGAGCCGCGAACTACGGGTGGGGGTCTCCCAGCCGGGCTGGAAACCGAACTGACTTCGTCCAGAACCTCGAGGCGGTGAATAGCCGCTAAGTAGAACGCGAGAGGGGTCGCAGAATTTCTTCTGGCAGGGATTTCGTGCCAAAATAGTATCTGTAGAAAGGCTTAAAAGTTAAATCCCAGGAAATTACGGCGCCGCTCCCTCTGTCGTTTCCCTAGCGTTTAATTCGAGTGAGGAAAGAGCACGCGTCAAAGGATTGCAAATAAAGCACCAAATTCGTGTAATTTTATTCTCAGAGGAATATCGGCATTCATTTGAAAATCGGCGGGCGAACGCCACGCAGACGGGCAGGGAGGGCGGCTGCAGTTTGCTTTTCGCACTAAACATCGAACGTGTTCTAAGTAAACTGCTTAATTCGATCTGAATTCGCAGGCGGGACGGAATTGCAGAGCCGGAGACGCGCTTTGGTGGGAAAAGGATCCGCTCCCCAGGACGGGGGCTTAGCGCCCGAGTGGGAGGCACAGATTGCGCGTCGGGGGCCGCCGCGGAGCGAAGCGCTTCGTTATCCGACTGTGAGCAAACGCGCGGCGCGGAGCCCGGCGGGAGCCAAGGTAAACACGGAGCCCGACAAACGCTCCCAGCACCACCGAGGTGTAAAGTGGGTTTGCCTCGATTTTGTCGCGCTGCCGCTTCTGTTTATTTGGAAGCAAAAGGTGATGGGCGGTGTTTTGTGAAAGCTGTGAGTAAACGGTGACCTCTAACTCGCCGTATCCTTTCCTTAAGTAAACCGGAGGAAATGAAGAGCGCTGGTATTGTCTGAAAATATCCTCCTGCGGCTAAATATATCACTTGACTCCTATTGTCCAACGGCTAATCATTCTGCGTAAATACAGCTGTTTTCGTCCTCACCGCGCTCGCTATAACCCACAATAACAAAACCACCTCGACTTGGGAACCCGGCGAAAAACGGGAACTTATTTCTAGGATACCCCAAGCAGCAACGGTTAAAAAAAAAAGCCCAAAGCGATGCGGCTTCGGATCCCCCTCCTGCCAGCGGGGCCGAGCTGCTGCGAGCGGGGAGCGGGCAGTGCTCGGCTGCCGAGGGCCCGGCGCGCTGCACCCCGCGGCCCCGGTGCTTCCAAGGGCATCGCCTCGGACAAGGAGACGTGGGAATACGAGACGGGAAGGGGATAAAATAATAACTAAAAAGAATAAATTACAAAGTTAAGGCGGCTATTTTTTTTATTATCATTTTTTTTAAACGTGGGGGGTTATTGCATGAGGAAGGCGAGGAGAAGCGCATTTTGGGATTCGCCGGGAACGTGGTTTCCTGACAGGCTAACTGGGAAGAGACAGGCTTCTCGGGGAGGAAATCCTGCCGGCGCCGTAGAGAGCGATGCCCCACATCCCCTCTACACCCCGGCTGCCCATGCCGGTCGGTGGGAGGCCACGGGCAAGGACGGGTAGGCGAGCGAGCGAAAGCCGCTGAGTGCGGGTGACCTTCAGGGAAAAAGTAACGATAAAAATCAGGGCTCTGTTGTTTGTACTGCTTAAACCTCTATTTCCTTTACTTCAGTCAGCTTCACGGCAAAAGTCGGGTTTATCCTGGAATCATTTGTTTTGGCTTCTTTTCGGCACTGAGGAGGGCGACGCATAAATATTTGCCCTGATCCTTAGAAATCTGTGACAAAATTTGCGGCTAATTTGAACCGGAGCAAGGTTGGGCCCATACCCTGCGTTTGCTTTCAAGCATGTATCAGAAATAACAGCTAATCGTTTCCCTGGCCGTGGCAGGGGGGTTGAAACTAGGTGATCATTACGATCCTTTTCAACCCCGGCCATTCTACGATTCTATGAAATAAGAATAGAGGGGACATTTTTAACGGAAATTTTAAAGTGGAAAAGCCCACCCTCATTTGTCATCACTCAAAAAACTACCAAAAGAAAAGTGTAAAAGATCTAACAAGTATTGCCACATTTCATAGAGATAAACGATCAGGCTATTGCCGCTTCTTTAAAGCGATTTAAACGCAGTGTTTATTGGTTGTACAAAAGGCCAAGTGTGCTGGATTCTTCAAGAAGCTCCTAAAATATCATTAACACCGTAACAATGTATCTTCTGTATTTATGGTAGAGTTAATGTATATCCAGATGCTTTAGTACTTCTCCATGCCCGTTTTATAACTGCAATTTTGGTTAACCATAGCTTTTTAGAAAATGAGCTTGGCTCTTCCTAAATATAGCCATAGAATTGAAGCAGCCTTGTAATAAAAATCGGAAAAGAACTTGGTACATTCTAACCATGAGCTTCAGTCCTCTGTTTGATTTGTTTTTGAACAGACTCTGCTATTTAGTGAAAATAGAAATTCTTATTTATTTGTGGTCTGTAGAGAGATAGGGTGGGAAAGAAACCTCTACTATGCTACTCCTCTTTTTATAAGGGTTTATGTTTCCTTGTCCACAGCTGACCACTGAGCCAACATAACCTAAATGTCAGTCCAGGAAAGATGATAGGAAACATTAGCCTGTTTAGTATGGAAATGTCAAGAGAGATGCAGTACTCCCCAGCTGGCTAATGAAGCGATGGGATGGCAAGAGGGAGAATAACCCTGACGTGCACGCATTTGGTGGCACTAGCATGAAGATGAAATGGAGATGTGTGAAAAAGCCACGGTTCAGCTCCACTCAGTTCACTCTTGGTCCAAAACTATTTGAGCATGGGCACTGCTACCACATTCATATTGGAAAGTCTTTGGCACAGATACTTTCGCAATTCTCTTTCTGAAATAAATCACCTCTGCAGTGCAAACTGAACAGCATT
This sequence comes from Bambusicola thoracicus, assembly GCA_002909625.1. Classification (NCBI taxonomy): domain Eukaryota; kingdom Metazoa; phylum Chordata; class Aves; order Galliformes; family Phasianidae; genus Bambusicola; species Bambusicola thoracicus. Next base: position 8,211 of record PPHD01010909.1, on the reverse strand, counting down.
TATCAAACCTGAATTTTACTTGAACTTGCACTTAAGTCAAGACTCTATAAGAGCACACCTAATCATGTTGCTGCCGCTTGCCAAAGTGCACAGCCCCAAATACTCTGAGAACACTTAACGAGATGTTTTGTGCAGTTGGAAGTGAATCACAAACAACTGAGAGCAGACCTCTCCGCGTTTGGGGTACACTTAAAGAACAGCACAGAAATACTCAAATAGAGGGCATATTAACAGCGTATGAAAGATGGGTTTATGATCCTCAAATCAGTAAGAGCAACAGACAGCAAAGATGTACACTTGTTTTAAAACAAGAGAATAAGTGAAATATTGATACTTGAAGCTAGCACTGGCGTATTTTCCTATATGCAGTATGCAGTCGCTCAGCAGCTTAAGAGGTACCAGCAACCCAAGTCTCTGCCTTGTGAAGCTTCCAGGACACCAGCTCTCCAGTACATCTCACAGCATTCAGCCTTCCACATTTGCATAAAAATAACAATGGACGAACATGAGAAGCCCAATGGGCAGTTTAACCTCCAAAGCAACTTCTTCCCACTATGAAACAGAGCACAGACTAACATACCACTGCCACGTCTTCTGCTCTTTCCTGCATCTGCCAGGATACGCTGCCTGGTATTAAAATAATTCTCCAGGACCTTTATAGTCGGGGGTGAGAAAAAGTAAGCTCTCCTCTGGAATCAAGCATGGAAAATGAATACTGCCCAAGGCAGCAGCAACTGAAAATGGCTTGCCTCCATGGGGATGAGAAGGGGAGAAAAAAAGAAGGAACACAACAAAGCTGCTTGAGTAAGCAAAAAAAAAAAAAATTTAAACTCCGAACTGTAATATAATAACAAATAATCACTTGATACAATTTCTAGCAGCAATTTCAGCAAGTTTTCCAGGTAAGTTAATATCTTAATGGAGACTAACACCCACTCAGATTAATCATTAGCTAAATATGAGCCTGTGTACTAACAGACTTTACATCAGATGTGTATCAGATGAAAATAAATATATCTGAAGTTCTTATCCAATGTCAGTTTAATCATCCCCAGACTGTGCCCCTCATATTTCCCTAGAAATCAAAAGCGGCCCTGAAGTCCTAACGTAACTAAAAAACAAAAACCCTCACCAGAACAACGCAAATATGTAATTCATCTGTGCCACGTCTACAAGATACACCTAGAACATTTCCCACCACCTGCACTTCTGCCCACCCCCAAAAAGTATCTGTTCATATATACATATATATATATTTAGGACAAAGAAACATAAGTAGGAAGTTGTGGAACGGATTAATTCTAACTAAAACATTTTGCCCACACAGTAGTCCTAAAAGTGTGAAAGGAAACAACCTTTCAAAGTTTAAGTCCATGTGATTTAAAATATAAATAACAAATCCTACTCTTTAACAGAAAATCATGACTTAAAACAGAAATTCCTAACAGCACAGCTGCATATATGACAATGTAGCTTTTTGCTTTTAGAAGAGGAAACAAAAATGCATAGGCCTGTTTGAGTATCCACTTTTAATAGCTTGTTTATCTTATGGGAACAGGGGTTGTTTTGTTTTAGAAATACAGGTATCAGTTGAGCTTTAAATACAGCCTACTCCTGCCAACAGGTCAAGTACATGATTTATTTGGTTTCAGCCTTTGTTTTTATGCATTAAGAAACCTTCAACCTTCTTTTGTAATACAATATATAGAGACAAATTTAAGTACAGTTAATGTGTAGGTATTTTACCGTCTTTGCATTTTTCTTGACATAGTGGACAAAGCAATACATATCCATCTGCCCCCAAGCCCAGGTTTCATACAAAGCATGTTGAATGCTGCTGTCAGTGACACACTCAACTCGCTTTACATTTAATTTGGCAAATCTACAGAAACAGATCCATAGAGAATATCAGGAATTATCTCCATCTTTATCCAGCAACGTTCAAATGCGGGCAACTGCTTTCTTTCATTTTACGTATACTACAGATGTTGCATTCTGGTGAGAGAAACATTTCAGAGCTGGACAAGCTATAGTAATTCAGGTTCTGGTAAAAGAGTAGTATACCAAAAGGGAATTTCTTAATATCATTTTCAATCTATTGTTTCATTTTTCAAAATAGTGGATAACACTGAAGATCTCGTATATGAGTTTGCATTTGCAGTCTGCTAAAACAATGTATTTAAACAGAATCTTACTTTCTGCTTTCCTTTTGGGGAAAAAAAACTTCAATTTCTAAATCCTTTAGGATCTGATTCATTATATGGTAATGATATCAACTTATAGCAGTATACTATGTTATCAGGTAAATTGAAGGGGATTTGATATTTAAGTATTGGTGTAGGTGTAGTAAGCCATACAGCTGTTTAAACATGATAACACAGCTGAAATAAGTCTTGTCAGAAGGAAAAGAAAACAACAAAACCAACATTCATGAAAACAGCAGCAGCCATCAAAAACATTCACAACTGCAGGGATTTTTTTTTCTGTGTGTAATTTTGCATTGTAAGTAGGAGAAGCCACAATAGTTTAAAGCAAAATTAAAAATATACCACTATAGTCTTGCGTTTAATAACGTGAATTGTCATTCTTATAGCTGTTTATAGAAGTGTACTAAAAAAATTTACTTAAACATATGAATTTAAGACTTTCACTTTATTCAGCAAATTGGTTTATTTACACAATGGGGAACGCTGGTTGAATGCTGTCAATGTAATAAAAACAAATCTAACAGAGACAATACTGAACTCTCCCTATGTATTCATAGCAGAAATGACAAACTATTTCCTTACCTGTATCAGGAACATCAAGCGCAACAATGGGACAGTATCATAGGACACTGATTTAACAATAAGCCACAGAGGTCCAGTAATACCATGGCAATTTACTCATGTATTCACTGACTTTAAAAAAAAAAAATAATTAAGAGTCAGCAATACCCAGTATAAAGTTCTGTCAATTATCAGAGTCAAACTCTGATGAGTAGGTCCGTAAAACCTTATCAGATCATCCACAATTCATAGTGTCCTGATGTGCTTCAGACCACTAATACAGAAACAAATGTATGAGAACTGATTACTCTCTAAAAGGCAACAATGATCTGATAAGGGTTTAACTTAATGGAGTTAAAAAAAAAAAAAAAATTAAGAATTGCAGAGCACAGCCCCTATTAGAACAAGCTAACTTTCCAGA
>PPHD01010908.1:408-19243 GCA_002909625.1 Bambusicola thoracicus | reverse complement strand
TGGTGGCTGGTGATGCTGGTCCAGGTCCTATAGTGAGCACAGAGCCACCACTGCTACTTGTCCCTGGCTGTGCATGTGGGCTCCAGATCCCAAGGGATGCTCAGGTCATGTGCAGAGCATCGCTATCAGAACAGGCTTTGGAGCACTCATCCATGGAAGAAGGATGGATTTGGGGTTGCTGCTCCTGCCTCGCCTGCGTGGGTCCTGTTTCCAGGCAGGTGTCAATGAGGAGCTCCCAGAGCTGTATGGACTCCTGCTAGTAGATCTCAGTGTGCTCTTCTGCTGCTCGGAGGAGGATTTGCCGAGCACCTGCTGTATGAATTCAAATTTGCCTTGTAAATGTAAGCGGTTCAGAGCTTCAGCAGGAAAGGCGGCTGTTTGCTCTCTGCCTGGATAAGGAAAACAAGCGAAACCCCCGAGGTTTTCCTCTTGATGCAGACCAGCCTTGAAACCAGGGAGAAGCCCGAGCTGCTCTTTTTACCATTTTTAATTCACTCGCCCCACGTCCTTATAAATAAGCCAGCAGAAACATGACAAGGCAAGCAGCCCTGCTATTTATAGCTCGCGCTGCTCCGCACGCCTGCTTTAAAAATCAGCCTGCTAAATGGCTCTGCAGCCTTTCAGCAAGAGACTTAATGACACGGCCATTCTGCACGCAGCGGTGGATGCGCGCGTTTCAAGCCCTGCTGCGTGGCGGGGTCTGTCCCCTGGGGTGGGGGGGAACCCCATGTCCTCACCTTGCATCCCTGCTGTGGCCATCGCCACCCGGCCCCAAAGCATCACTGGGATGCTCCTGGTTGGGTCAGTGCTGCTTGGGTGTTCACCTTCAGGCTGATGCACGTTGACATCCCCCAAGTTTGATTGTTGGTTGTTTTTTTTCCCCCCCCTTTCATTTCATTTCGGGGCTGCGTTAACCCTTTATTGCCTCGCTTTGGCTTCACGGCATCACCTGTGTCACGAAGGCTGCGGGCAGCCCTCAGCCGTTCAACTGGTTGTGCCACTTCTCAGATGGATCTGCTTTATTCCTGGCAAATTACCCTGCTGCACTTTTCAGGCAGCTTTACTGTATTTTGACTGACTGGCTGCCTATATTAACTGATAGTGTTGCTTGGGCTGCTTTGATCCCGTATTATTTATGGAAATGATGGCACATAACTCCGCGTAGCTGATTAATGCCGCATGTATTTTTAATGCGCGAGTTCTGCTGTTTGATCTGTGCTAAATGATAATTCTCTGATGTGTTCCTGGGTTCATTTCGGCTGCTTATGAAAAGGATATTGAAATGGACTGTTTGTTTTGTTGCTTTCCCCCCCCCATCACCAGTGGTTCCCCAGCTCTCACACTGCTTTCCCCGAGCACCACTCTGCTGTTTGCACGTGGAGCGCTTCTGTTTTAGCACCATCCGAGTGCTTCTTTGGTGGTGGCGCTGCTGTGGGTTTGTGGCCGTGTTTGGGGGATATTCAGGGAGGATTGTGGCCTTGGAGGTGATGCCTCAGCCTTCCTGGTGCTGTGACTCAAGCCCAGAGGCACCTAAATGGGGTTGAAACCAGCCGGAACGGGGCGGGTGCAATGCATGTTTTCTGTAGCCCGTCACGGGTTGGTTGGGGCTGCTCGATATGAAGAAAATGACTTTAATTGCTGCTTGACCCGCAGCTTCCTCCCCCTGTGGGGTGAGATGTGGTCTGTTTGGGGATGGGATCACCCCGGGAATGCCACCACATCCGGCGCTGCGTCCCGTGGCTGAGCTCACCCTGCCCGCATCCATCCCGTGGGCTGGGAGCCAGGATGGCTGCAGGAGGTCCATCGGTGAGCCCAAGGATCAGCGCTTCCCATCCCTGAGGGTAAAGCAGAGGGGAAATGCTGCTTTCCAGTTCGTTGTTTTCCCAGCCTTGCTGACACCTGCTTGCATCCATGGCAAGGCAGGGGCCGTCCCCAGCGCCCTTCCCTGGGCACACTGCATGCGAGGAAGGCACTGCGAGGGCTCTGTCTTGAAAAGCACAAGGATGCAAAGCAGCGCAAGTTGAAAGCCTGAATTCAAAAGGAGGGTTGTTTTCTTTCTTTTTTTCCTCAGAGCTTTTTGTCAAGATCAGCAAAACGTCCATCTTTCTGGAAAAGCTCCTCTTTCGTTCAGAGGATTTTTTCCATTGGAAGCAGTTTGCCGGGCGTTTTGTTCCCCCCAAATTCTTCATAGCTTCATGAAAACCTTCAGTGCTTTGTTTTCCTCCTGCCCTCTCTTCCAAAGCAGATATATACCTTTTTGGTAAGGCCGGGACTTCCTGCGGGAGAGAAAATCCATTGATCTGTCGGCCTTTTGTCCCTGGGAACAAAGAAAATATGATAGGTTTTTATTTGTTAAGCTTTCTGGTGCTCCTCCCTTACCCCAGAACAGAGAAGCACCAACCTGACTGCTGCAGGGAGCCCTCTATTCCAGGAAGGGATGCATTGCAGTGAGTGCTGGGGAGGTGGGCAGGATTTTGGGGTGAGATTCCTATAAACTGGCTCATGGGATGCATAAGTGGGGGATCTCTCCTTGTCTTTGCCTTGAGCAGGTGCAGGGCTCACCACTGTGTTGTGCAGCACTTCCAGCTGTGGATATTCTATGATGCTGTGGAAGTGAAGCTGGAGCACCCTGGATCTCACCTGGGCTGGGTGTTTGCTCCCTTTGGTGTGAGCACATCCGATGTCTTTTGGCTGTGGCTGCCCCAGCAGGTTGCAGCAACCCCGTCCTGCTCTGCCTTCCCACTGGGCAGCCTCTTCCGCATTCCCCCTTTGGTGCCTGGGGATGGATTTGCCTTGACTTTGAGCGCTGGAGACCTTGATGGTGACCACGGCCACCCTCATCTCATATTAAATCATTACTATTTACAATGAAGCTATAACCGAGGTATATATGTGTGTGTATCAGTGCTCTGTCCCAGTTTCAGGGCAGCTCGCAGGTCCCACAGTGCCTTGCATGGTGTCCCCATGGCCGCGTGCCCAGGGAGCAGCACCGGCGGCTCCGGTTGGCGATAAGCGTTGTGACGCAGGGAGCTAAATACCTGTTCTTGGAGAAAAGCAAACAGCCTCCACCTGCCTCCAGCGTTTCTCCCTTCAAGGGCAGGCTGCACGCCCAACGTGGAGCTCCCTGGAAAATATCTTTTATTATTAACGCGCTTGCTTTGGCTCGGCTGCGTTGTTGAGAAATCCAAGCTTGACTCCAGATAATGAATGACAAACATTTGTCTGGGCTTAACTGTTTTACTCGGAGCGTTTTTCTTCTGTGTTCTTTTTTTTTTCCCCTCCTGGAAGCTTACTGTAAGCTGTCAGCAGCGTGCCTGCTGACGTGAGTTATCGCTGGTGTCCTCTGCTTGGGTCTTCCCTGCCATTCCTGGTGTGTCTTGGTTGCTTCTCTTCAGGGGAGGCCTTTGTGCAAGTCTAACCCATTGGAAAGGGAAAATAAATGAGGGATGGCGTTGTCTCTTAAGGAGTGCGTGTGGCTGCTGGTTGCAGAGCCAAAGCAGGCGGGCTTTGGGTGGGATGGGGAGCAGTGTTGCACCATATGGGGACCTCCAGTACCCAGCTGTGATGCTGAGCACCTGCAGCGGTGGTTGTCACCCTCTGTGAGCTGCGGATCCTCTGAGAGTGGTCCAGAACAGGTGTAGATGCTGACCTGAAGCTTGTAAATGGTGGAATCGATGATTTTCTCTCTTCTCCTCACCATCCATCCCCTTATGTGGTCCCTCTGAGCATCAAACCCAAGCTTGTGTCCAGCTCTGGGTATGTACAGGAGCAGCACGCTCCTTCTCATGGAGCCGGTCCCTCTCACCTGCATTCTGGCAACACACGTGTTAGAGAGTGCACCATTGGCTATGCCATACTAGAGTCTCCATTGTGTTTTGGTTTTGTTTAATTTAATCCAGGAACATTATAAAGCCCCCCAAAACTGGGGAATGGCTGGGAGGGAAATACAACCAATCCTCTCATAGCTGACCCTCAGCTGCAGGAGAAGCCCTGTGGCTTGAGCATCTCTTTGATTTGGGCTCAGGCACACCTCTGCTAATCCAAATCAGGATCTGGTGCCTTGCTCTGTGGATGATTCTTTGGGTAATGCCATATGGGAACACAGTGCATCTCATGGTGCAGCTGGGAGCTCTGCAGCACTGCACCGGTGTTTTGCTTATAGGTTTTTTTGGCCTGCTTAAAGAGGATTTGGCTCCTCTGCTGGACAAGGTTCCTGCGTGTTGTACTCTGGTTTCACGTCAGTGCTCGGGTGGGCGCTTCAACACTCCACGTATGGCACTGTGTGGATGCTATGGTGTTTATTGTGAAGGCTTGAGCCTTGGCTTAGCCCCTGACACCATCTTTGTTTGTAGATTCTGAACTTGTTTGTTTAATGGAACCGCTTTCATTTTGAAGGTGAGCTAAATAAACGCAGGCAGGATCCAGGGCTGGATGAACCTCGTGTCCGTCAGTGTCGCTGACAGCACAGTGACTAAAGAGAGAAATTAAAAGCCAATCTGCAGCCCTGCTTGGGGTCATCAATCTGCTGCAGGGCTCGGGAGCGGCGGGGATGCCCTCAGAGCCCTACAGATGGGCTCAGCCCTGAGCATGCTGGCTTTGTGCTCTGGCTTTGTGCCAGCGCTGCAGCTGGAGGAGAAATCGTAGAGGAGAGCTCAGGTGCACCCAGACATCCCCTCCTCCTCTGGGGACCTCGGGGTGCTGATACCCAGAAGGTAATGTTGGCCTTTGGCTGCAGATCCCCACCTCCCCCTCCGTGTGTTATTTCCCTGATGTGTCCTGCCCCATCTCGGTTCCCTTTTTGAAAGTTTGGCTTCTCCTCTTAGGGTTTGCCAGCAGGTTTTGTCTCATTACAGTGTCCACAATCCAGTTCTGCTGGTGCCGGCTGAAAGCAAAGGCTTGGGGAAGTCCAGGATGGGATGACAGTGAGAAGCAAGCACAGCACCAGGTCCCACGCAAAGCATTGAGGCCCATGTTATAAACTACGGGAATAAAGGGAAATAAAGCCATAAAACCTGGCCAGCAGGAAGCATCCTGTCTTCCCTCCTGGGAGGTCATTTTCCTCGTGCTATTCCAGAGCTCCCCATGCTTGCAGCACTTCACAGCTTGCAACTACTCACCTGGCAAGAATCGTGGTAAATCCAAATTTGCCTATAGCGTTGTGTTGTCATAGCCTTGAAACCAGACCCAAATGGCTAAACCTGCCTGAAACCTGTTGTGATTACTCATGCCTTGTGCTATGCTCTCCCAGTAGAGTTTCTGCTGTGGTAATTCCACTCATTGAGCAATGAGACAAAATAGCTTCATTAAGTTTGGAACCAAGCTCTTGAGAACCAGAACTCCCAGGCTTTGGGCTGCTGGAAGGTTTTCTTCTCTCCTCCTCTGCATAGGTGTTGAATTGAATGAAAGGAAGGGAGGATACCATGGCAGGGCAGTTGGAACTACTGGGTGATCTTTAAGGTCCCCTCCACTTTAAGCCAATCTATGGTTCTGTGATGCTTTGCTATTTTGCTGTGATGAGTAGAGCTTTCCGTTTGTTTACTGAGAGTTGGGGGGGGAAGAAAGAAAATTACATGGCAAATGAATGCTGTGCTGTTGTGGCTTCACCTGATCTCTGAGCTGAAAATGCAATGAACTGAGAGGGATGGGGGGGGGTGTGGGGGGTCTTCCCTCAGGCTCGGCAAAGCGCCTCTTCATTAACACATTCAGTAAGTGTTTATTAACATTAGGGATAAAAGGAGCCTTTGTTAGAGGATCTGTCCCTTTGCTGCTCCAGCAGAGGAGCTGAAGCTTGAAAGGAGCTGCCCTGGCCACCTGCTGGAGATGCTGATGGAAGTTTGCATTCCAGATTTTCTCCACAGGCTTAAACACAGAATAGCCCGCAGCCCTCCGAAGCCAGTCTGTGCATTTTCATATTGAATTCTGTATTGATTGCACGTCCGCGCTGTTGCTTCTGGCATCTCTGTGCTGTTGCTCTGTATTTTCTCCCAGCGTAAGAGTGGCTGCTTGAAAGGAGAGAGGAGTGCTGATGGTGCTCAAGGAGATGTGTTACAGCTGTAGAGGTGATTTCTGTGCTGAGCAAGGTGCTGTCTTACAGCAGGCTGGGCCTGGTCCGGCCCTCCCCATTTAGAAGGCCCTGTGAGGGGCCGGAGCTCCTGGGCCCCAATGCTGGGCCTGGTGTGGGGGTGAGGAGGCTGTGCAGGCCCTGAGCAGGCCAGGTCAGTGCTCGTGACTGGGAAGAGGAGAAGCTGCTGCCTCTGCTGTCAGCAGCCATGGAGGGTAAAGGGCTCTGAAGTGCTGCACGCCTCAGAAGTGTGGTTTGGTTTTAATCAGTCAAGGGAAATGTGCTGGCAGAGATCAGCTCCTATAGGTGAGCAGGGGGGTCCCTCACAAGCCGGGCAAAGTGCCTATGGGCGTTTGGAGGCCTTCTTTGACATCGTGTGTGTTTAACCTATTGGGGCTTTTATGCCCTTGGTTGAATGATGGGAGCTTTCCTGCACTGGGACCCCAGCAGCATGCAGTGGGGAACTGCAGCGGTGCTGCATGAGTGCAGGAAGGCTTCTAGAGAGAGGGGAGGCAAGGCCTGCCTCATTAGCACCTCGTTAGCGAGGAACCCTTGGTAGGCAGAGCTTCCCCAGGGACTGGAGTCTTAGATTGAGTAGAAGGAAAAAGTTCTCTGTGATAAAGGCAGTGAGGCAGTGGCACAGGTTGCCCATAGAGGCGGTGGTGCCCATCCCTGCAGATGCCCAGTGTCAGGTGATGGGGCTCTGAGCATTGATGGAGCTGTGGGTATCTCTGTGCGTTACAGGGAGTTGTACTGGATGGCCTTCAAGGGCCCCTTCTGACTCAAATGATTCTAAGAACAGCAATGCCACCTTCCTTTCCCCCCATCCCAGCGAGGGAGACATGGAGAGTGCAGGTCTCTGGTGATGCCACCCTTAGTTACTGAGGATTTAAGGTATGTTGTGGCTGTGATCGGCTTCTTGCAATCCATTACAAGGAAGGTCTTGTTTGTTAATTCAAGCCAGGATAAATACTTTGTATTGCCTTATTTCTTGGCACAATGGCACACAACTCTCCCGCCGTGGGGTACTGCCTTAGTACCCTTCAAGCCGTGCACTGGGCTGTGCTTTGCAAGGGCAGTGAGTGGCAGATCAGCCACGGTGGTCAAGGATGTCACCGCTGCCCTTTGCTGGAGATCTGGGCTGCTCAGGAGACCTGAGTGCTTTACGTGGGGCTGCTGGCTGCATCTGCCATCCTCGGGGGGCAGCTGATAGATGGGAGCTTGATGAGATGCTTTTAATTAGGGAGAGCCCTTGGGAGCCTCAGCTGAGAACATGAGTGCTTTGCACCGTGCATCGGCAGCGTCCAAATCATTGACAACAAATTAACTCCAGGAGAAAGCTCGAGGGCAAAGCTCCGAGATAACAAAGCTTCCGCGGGGCTTTGGGCAGCGTCAGGCATTTCGTGCTGTGTCAGCAGTCAGCGAATTTGGGCACGATATTGGGGCAGCATGCCAAGTGCTGGGCTGAACATTCCCATCTGTGTGCCTGGGAGCCGGGCTCTGCGTCCTGGGTGACACTTCTGCCCCAGTCCTCAGCATTTACATTCATCACTTGGCTTTGCTCCTTCACCCAGTGGCACCGGTTGCTGACCGGCTGTCCCAGCATGGCAGCTTGTTGTTGTTCCCTTTGGCAGTGGGATGGACTTGCAGTGCTGGAGCATCCCCCAGAAGATGCACGGCAGCAGGATGCAGGGCTGCAGGTGGGCAGCCCTGGGAAGGTTAGCATCCTTGCTGTAGAATAACATCTGACTATGAAAACCAGGGAAGGATCTGAGCCCTGACCCTCAAAGACTGGGAAAGGAGGCAGCAGTCTCCTACCTGCTCCTAACCCAGAGTTCTTGCTGCTGGTGCATGCAGCAGAGCTCATACCCTGTGCGGGTGCAGGGAAGGATGGCTCCTGCCCAAGGTCAGCGCCGTTAAAGCTCCGCTATGAATTAATGCGCCCGTTCATTAGCTTCAATTCCCCACAGCGCTGAGCAAAGTTTGTGAATTTAATTACTTTTTGCAGGGATCTGAGCACACAGAGGCTTCAGCAGCTGATTATGGTTGGTATTATTCATGCAGCCTTCTTTTTTAATCCCTCTCTCCGCGAGGACGCGGCGGATAGATACCAAAACTGAAGCGTGCTCATAAATCCCCAGCCTGCGTGAGGTGTCTTCATCCTCCATCCGAAGGGGTTTGCTGACAAAATGACCGAGGTTCCTGCGCTCCCAAGGGAGCCTGCCTGGCGGGATTGGGCTTCCCAGGCTGTTTTGGCAGGTGTGTGCCAAAGTGACGTCTTGTCTTGTTTGCCTCCACGCTCCCAGTTCGGCCGCGTCGCGCTCTGGGTGGTAAAAAAACACCGGGGTTTTTTAAACAGCAAGGCAGAGTATTTACATGGTTGCAGGCGTTTGTGAAAATATTAGTGTGAAAATATAGCCAAGTAAAGGAAAACGCCAGCGAAACTATTTCTGAATTGATTAAAAGGATCAAGTCTGGCTTTTATTAGCGGCGGGGATTGCAATCGCTCAACGTCCATTTGGTCTGTTTGATGTTACTGCAGCTTCTTGTATCGTAAACAATTTCAGGCCACATTCTTTATATGAAAACCACTTCCAAATACTGTGCAAGAGACCCAGAGGATTTCTCCATGTGCAGAAGCTCAGTGTTAGGTGCAAATCGCTCCCCATGGTGGTGGGGTCCCGGCTGCCCATGGCTGTGTGTCCCAGCGGGGCTGATGGGTTGTGCAGCCTGTCTGTGGGTTGATCTTGTGCCTGTCTGTGGGTTGATCTTGTGCCTGTTTGCAGGGTTTGATGCTTCAGTGGCACACCTGTGTGCTTGGCTGCTTTGACACGCGTTGCTCGGGAAGGAGCTGGTTCAAAGCTTGCTGTGCGGGTTGCTGGCTTGTTCAGCATCAAAAAGGACAGGAGAACAACAAATTGCTTCGTGCCTGCGCTGCACGGAGGAGCTTTTACCAACTGCTAGGAAACCAAACGCCTGGCTGTTTGACTGCAGGTGCAGCAAAGGAATAAAGATAACTCATCCCCCACCTCTTTGAGTTTGTTTAAGGCCTGCTCCTTGTTGTGCTCAGATAGGGGACGGGGATGACCAGGAGCCATACGAAGCCCAGGAGCAGCCGAGCAGTGACTGTCTTGGCTGCACCCCATTCGCCTGCCCCACGCTGATGGAAGTGCTGTTGGCGACCCAGAGCTGGCACCTTGACATCGTGTTCCTTTCCAAGTGATAAGAGATGGATTTAATCTGATTTAATTTTCCTCAACAAACACGTTTAATCTTTTAACGATATTACAAGCGGTGTATAAGCATTGAGAAATCCTTGTCTTTTCTCCCCTATTGACCCACGCAATCCTTTTATGGAACAACACGAGTGATTCCCGTAAAGCTCTTAACAGCATTAACATGAGCAGTGTTGCTCTGTGTGCTGGCAGCATGAAGGAATTCATGGCGAGAAGCTGCATCACGGGATTGCCAGGCTGGGGCTGGGAAAGGCTGTGCTTCAGAGGGCAATGGGCACAGCCCCAATGCTGGAGCTCAGGTTGTGTTGGGGCAAAAGGCCGCAGGGTTTGGGTGGTGTTGTGTGGTTTCAGTGAGAGAGGCAAATAAGGGAGAAGGGGAGGGCAGGCAGGGCTTGCACTTGGGGATGAAACGCAGGGCTGAATGAAGAGCATCACTGAGCCTTCGTAGGGCGGGCTGTTGTTGTGTGCTGTGAGCACACTGCAGCACACAGAGGTGCAGTCAGTGCTGCTGTAACACCTGGGAGGTCATAGCAGTCCTGGGGACAGATAACAGCCATCTCCACGGCGGAGTTCTTGGGGCTGGGCATTGGACAGGATCCATGGGGCTTTGGGGCTTGTGGAGTTATGAAGAAATCCTGTGTGTTGGTTCCCAATGAGGACTTTGTTCAGGATTGAAGGTGTTTAAGGATGTCCCCAGCAAATATAGGTTTTATATCTCAATGCCTCTCGCGGTGATTTCTTCTTTTGCTGTTCTGTGACTATTTCAGCAGCTTATAAATGATTTACTCACGAAGTGCCTTAGTTGGAAGAAGGAGCCGTGCTTAAAGCTCATGCAAGGACCAAAAACACGGCTTGCCCAATAGGATGCAAAAGAAACAGATGATTCAGAAAACATTTCTTGCACTGCAATGAGCCCTTCAGGACAGCCAGCTGGGGGCTGCGCTGTGCATGCATTGGAAATGCTCACTAAAAGCAGCCCTGGGGCTCAGCACTGGGCTCAGTGCTGCGTTCTGTGCCTCAGGGCATGGCTGGGGATGTGTTGGGTCCATCAGTGCATTCACGGATCCCAGCAGGTTCCTCATTGTATTGGTGCTCCTGAGCAGAACTTGCAGTAATCCTACAGCGACGGCGTGCATCCAGTAGGGTGAAAATCCAGGAGTGATTCTTCTCTGCTTTATTGGCAGCATATGACTTTTGCATAATAATTATTCCATCCAGGCTCGCTGCTGGCTGTAATTGCACTTTAAATCTGGGTCTTCTGCACCGCTAGCAGTGTGCCTGTTGCTGCAGCGTGTTGGGAACCGGCTCTGTTCCTCCAGCTGCCTCTGTGGGTCTGGCGGTGAATGGTGAAGGTTGAAACGCAGCTCACGGAGGGAGCGATGCTTCCTTTTCCTGGCTGGAGGAGCAGCAGCACGTGGGAAGGGCGCGCGCTTTTATAGTGCCTCTATTCAGAGATCTCACAGCATCACTGGGCTGCTCGTTAATTAGAGCCTGCCAACACCTTCGTGAGGGAAGGTGGTTGTTCTTATCATTGAGAGCTGAGCGCTTTGGGAACGAAGGAAGGAAGGGAAGGAAACCACGATGCTTTAGAATGGGAAATGGAGTGTGGGTGGGGAAACTGAGGCAGCGAGGGGAGAAAGCGTAGTGAGGAGCTCAGAGCAGAGCTGTGGCCCCGGGGGCTTTGCTGTGCCTGCTGCTGAAGGCAATGTGCAGTCAAACCGGGTACCTCCAGCCCAGCTTCCTCTGACCCTTCTCATTGGGCAAAAGCTCTTGGTAAGGTGTTTGTGAAGGTTATCTTCAAAAGCAAAATGTTTTCTTGACAGAGCAGAATAAAGGCTCCGGGTACCGGGTTTGGCCAGCAGCCAGGGCAGTGCCCCCTGATCTTTTGCTCCCCCCCCCCACTTTCTATGCTGTATTCCCACACCTCAGAGGCAGAGGCTTTGTTACCACGTTCCCTTTCTGCCAGCAGATCGCGTTTGCTTTCTCCAACCCGGCAGCCGTCAGGACACCAAAGTGTCGTCTGAATTAAGCCTGGGGTTTTCATAGTCTGGTACATCATCATGTCAAACCCTGACGCTGCGCTCGCTGCCGGGTTTTGACGCTGCTGTCTGCTGCTCCTCTGCTTCCCACCAAAGGGCATTGAGGGCACGATTGGAATCCGTCAGCCGAGAGCGGCAGAGTGGACTTTTGTCCTTGGGGTACAATGCGTGATGCTCCTCCGTTCCCAAAAGTCCTCCTGGGTGCTCGGTAGAGGAAGGCCGTGCAGGGCAGCTGCCCCTGGGGAGATGTGTGCTGGCCCTGTGGTGCTGTGCCTCGCACCCGGGGGCAATTATTTCCCAGGTTCAACAGTGCCTCCAGCCTGCCAACACAAAGCTCCTTTTGCCTGTGTTGGTTTGGATTCTTGCAGCATTACTTGTTCTATAGGGAATGTGGAGCCGGTGCTGTCTGCGTTGCCGTTGAGCTCGGCTGCTGGAGCTGAGCTGCCGCCGGGTTTGGACCTGACTTTGTGCAGTTTTGATGGGCAAAGACCCGCAAAAGAAATGGGGAAGAAGAAAAAGGCACCGGGATGATAGTGTGTGTTGGAAGGTGTACAGCTCCCAGAGCCCGAGGGAGCCTCAGCCCTGCCCATGGAAGGAAAATGGCACGATCTATGTGATCTGTAGCTGACACCGTTGCTGAGCTCAGCCTGCAGCCAGCTGTGGTGCAGCCAGGCTGTTCGGGATCGCGGTGCCTGGGGGTGGCCCAGCCCCAGCTCTCACCTCCCATTTGGCTCCTGTCCTGTCATACATCATGGCCACAAAGCCGGGCTCATCCCCTCCTTCAGCACAGCCCTGTCAGCTACAGCATGGATGGAGCTTTGGGAGGTACGTTGATGTGTTTCTGACAGACTCCAGTGCAGGTGCCACATTGGCTCAGTGCATGTTTTCATGCCTCGCTCTGGCAAAAGCCCAATACCCCCATGGATGAGGTTCTGCTGGCTTAATTGAGCTGAGAGTTGGGCTCTTGTGTGGAGTCACTCCTGGAGGGGTGGCTGTGGGTCTCGGGGTGTTCGTCCTACTTGCTGGCACCAGCTTCACGGGTGCATAGACACCAAGTGACTTCCATGGGGATGCCTGACCGGGTGGAGTGGCAAAGCCAAATAACTCATCTTTTTGAGATGTATGCATGTTGAGAGAAAGCAGGCAAGCAGTCAAAGCAGGGCGAGGTATTTAACAAGCAACCACGGTTCATTGGGGCACAAGCAGTGTAAGTGTTAAATCACCTTATGTCCTAGCACCGACATTGAGCAGCAGCGTTGGGTCTTCGTGGGGTGCTCAGAGCTTGGTTGAGGTCAGGTTTTTGTGTGCTGGGGGTCTGTCCTCTCCCCTCTGCGAAGTGCCCCAAATGTGACTTTCCTCAGGGAATAACAACCAGCAGCGCTTGCGTAAAGCCCTGATGTGCTCTTTCTGAAAATAATCCTTGTTTATAATTCACACTTGGCAGTAAAAGACTGTAAATTATTAAGGCTCCAAAGCCTTTGCAGTGAAGAAGCGGAGATAAACCTCGTGGCAGAAACAAATTGCTGGGGAGGTTGTTCTCTTTGCTGCGTTAGGTACTTGGAAGTATTATGGGAAGTAAAGCGTGTGGGGACTGGGAAGGCACTGCTGACTCAGGTTTGTTCCTCTCTTAAAACATCGACTGCTTGGTCTCATAGCCTTGTGAAGGATGAACATCCCTGGAGCGCGTATGTGGGTGTCAAGAGGATGTGTGGGGCTCCAAAGCACGTGTGTGGGTCCCATAGGTAGCTGGTGGTGGCCGTTGTGTCGTGGGCAAGGCAAGCGGTCTCTACTGCCCAGCTCCATCACCCCTTGATTAAAGCTGCTTCTGTGCTCCCAACATGGAGCACAGATTTGCAGGGAGTTTGGGCTGCTGCAGTTGGGACCTGCAATGGGAAATGCAGGGTGCTTAACCCCAAATGCAGGGAGCTCAAATCTGGTCGGCTGTTGGGGGATTTTGTGTCCTCACTCCATGAGCCGCGGTCCTACCCCTGCGCCATATAGGTGTGCTGAAGATGTCTTTGTTGTAAGGACAGTCCCACTGGTAAACTAGAGATGTGGAGGGTCTTACAGTTAATGGGTTCACCACCTGCTAATGGTTTTCAGAGACTGGCTGAGGCAGGGGGGGATCCCTGGAGGTGCTCTGCTTCACCTGGGCCACCCGGAGCACCCTGCCCAGGATCACCAGCACTGTTATTTTACCCCAGTATCACCTAGTGTTGCTCAGCTCCTGATCAACCACGTAACCAGACAACCACAAACGTGATTATATATCTGTATGCTTATATATATGTATTTAAGCACTTAGACCCACAGCACAGCTATGACCCAATCCCTGTGCCCTTCGCACACCCCTTTCAGCCTCTCTTTCCCTCTTGCAGGAGAGCCATGCAACTGCAGTGCTGTGGGGAGCAGTGGGTGCCACGACACTCCGGGACACTGCACCTGTCTGCCGGGCTATGCGGGGCTGCACTGCGAGCACTGTGCCCACGGCTTCCACCCCGACCACAGCCAGCAGCGCTGCCTGCCCTGCGCCTGCAGCCCCACTGGTGCCCTCGGACCCAGCTGCGATGAGTGAGTAACCAAACAGCCCCGGGTGGGGATGCTGGGGTGGGCTGGGAGGGGGTTTTGAGATGTAGAGCGGGTATGAATCGTCGAGTCATGGAATGTCTTGGGGACCTCAAAGGTCATCTAGGTCCAATCCAGTGCCTGTAGATGAGTCATGTTGGCTGGTGCTAATTGAAGGTTATTGGTGGTGGCAGGGGCAGGTGTGGCACTGGGGTCTGCCCTCATCTACCCCATGGCTCTTTCCCTGCCTGGGCTCTAACCCAGCTTCATTTAACCTGATAGAGCTGCTGCAGGTGCTCCTGAGTTGCTGCATAACAAATATATTCCTCTGCCGGCAGTTCTGCTGCGCTGGCATTGCTCTTGTTGTCTTTTGGGGTTTGGTCCGGGTGCTCTCTGTGCTCAACACCTGCACTCCGCTGCCAAGGCTGGTGCTGAGTCAGAACCGCAGCGTCCTGCAGGGACACGCTGGCTGTAAGAACTGTATGCCTTATTTCTTTTCCAAGTGCCCCAGCCCTGCGTTATTGGCCCTTTTCTGGTGGCATATATGATAAAAAATCAAAACCTAAATGCAGTGCTGCACTTGGCTGGAGTGACCTTCTTATTGAATAGGTGGCTCTTGAGGGTGGGGAGTTCTCCACCCTGCTCATGACCAGGCACACCAGCAGCCGGCTCCTGCTTTGTTGCCATTAAAAATACTGCCAGCTGTTATTATTATTGCTATTATCACTATTGTAACTAAGGAAAGCAGCAGCCAAGCATTAACTTGCACAGGTTAATTCCTGCACCCTGGCTTAAGAAAAAAGGCGCCCGCTGTTCTGAGCAGAGCAGCAGCATGGTTGTGGCCTCCAGCAGCTCCTGCAGCTGCTGATTTCAGCCAGCCTGGAGCTGGGAGCTCAGGGCAGCAGAACACGTGTGATGCATTGCTGTCGGCTTGCTCAGCCTTTTGCCAAAGTGCCTTTTAAAGCAGCGCCGTACGATCGTTATCGGTATTGTTTCCAGGCGTGCTATCTGTGCCATCATCTGGCCTGGCAAAATGCTGTTTATTAACCAGACTGCAAATAAAAATAAAAAATAAAATTGAAAAAAAAACCCCTTTCCTCAGGCAAGTCATTGATCTGGGGAGTGAACATTGACCTGACATGTTGTCGCCGTGCATGGGCTCCTCAGCCACTAATCAAAGGTCGCTTTTAGTTTTAGTTCTCTATCTGGGAGTCCCCTCTGGAGGCTGTGAGTCAGCGGGGCCGGGTGCTGCTGTCAGCAGGGCTGTGCTGACATCCCCTGGCACCGCTGGGTGGGCACCTGCAGTGCAAAGCTGTGCCTTCCTGCCCATCCTGCGCCCTGCTGGGTGTGATGCTCCCGCTGGGCACCGTGCCCGAAGCGCAGGATGGGAGCGGTCGGAGCCTCCTCCTGCCGCAGAGGCTATCACAGGGGATGGTGAAACAGCCTTCCTGTGGAAACCTGTCCTCTGTCTGACTCAGTGAGTAGTGCAGGGTTCCAGGCTGCAGGAGGCAGCCCACAAAGAGGAGGTGCTGAAGGACTTTGTGTCTTTCCCTGGCCAACGCCGGGCAGCCCTGCGTGTCCCTGAGACCCACAGCGTGGCAGTGTCATTGCCCTTGTTTGCCTCTTACTGGGAGTTCACAGCATGGCACACAGCACCTGCTGGCTTTTCTTCCTGGTGGCACATGGGCGGCTGTTGTCACGCCCTGTGCATTGGGAAGTGACATGATGAGGTGCTGTGAGACAGCACTGCCCTGCGGATGGGCTCAGGGCTCAGTTCCCCATTTCTCCTTTCTACGCAGTTGTCTCTTATCGTTGTGTTCAGAGAAATTGCTGGTGGGGAGAATCACCTGGGGGGACCAGTGCAGTGTGGTTGTGTGTACCAACAGAATACAGGAATATGTTAAAGTGGGGCTTTGCAGTGCTTGCTAAGTCGCTCCCACTGCCTGTGCCTCAGTTTCCCCACAAGCAGAAGGGCAGTGGGGAGCAGGAGCTCCATGTGCTGCCTTTGCAGCTTGCTTCATGCCCTGGGCTGCAGCCTGCACGCTGCTCTGCTCACTGCCAGCCTGGCAGCTCTGAGATGTGGTCCTGCTGCAGCCCTGCTTTGAGTCCCAGGCTGGTGTAAGCCGTGTAGCAAAGATCTGCTGTCGCTTGCTTCCATTCTAAGAAGAAAAGGGAAAAAAAAAGATAATGCATGCATATAAATGCCAAAGTGTTAATTCAGAGATGTTTTGCCCCCTCGAGGGGATCCGATGCTTTGTGTTTGCATTAAAAAGAATTAAAGCAGAGCATCCCTGAGAGCATTTGTACATGGCTGTGCCCTGGAGCAGGGATGCGGTGAGGCTGGAAGACGAGCAGCCTCCTCCTGCCTGCCCTCCATGTGCTGGGCTCTGGTTGGAGGGGCTGCATGGGATCCTGACCTGGATGGGTTTGCAGGAGCACCAGAGAGTGCCCTTTTGTGATGGTCTTTGAGTGAGGGCTGAGGGTTCTGGGGGGGCTGGGCTTGCAGAGCTGTCTGGGAGGGGAAGGGTGCAGTGAGGCCATGGGGAAATGTGAATGTGGAGCATTGGTTTTGCTGGGAGGCAGTGGGGCAGGGCAGGAGCTGGAACCAGGCCGGGCATCTCGCGGTGTGAGGCCATGTGGGGTGGAAATGTGGGGTTTGTTAGAAAAGGCGGCTCTGTGGAAATCCATTTGTGGAGCTTCCCCAGCCTCGTTCCCAGGGCCTCCACCCATCCCAGCTCAGAGGGCTGTTGGGAGGAAGGTGGTGGAGTTCTCATTCTGCATGCAGAAAACACTCCTTTTCTGTCATCGGTGTCATGGCACTTAGAAATGGCATTTGTTAGGGTGGGCTCTGTGTTGCCGTCCCATTGTATCCCAGCAGCCCAATAAACCACACTGGGAGCCCAACTCCCCAATGGCTTCCAAAACAAAACGGCCCCCAAAAGCCATTTTCCCCTATTTCACATCTGAAACACTGTGCTCCCTTTGCGGATGGGCCGCGCACAAGCAGTGGCTCATTATCTCCAGGCAATGCCTCGTCAGCATCCCTCTGCCAAGAAGAGATTGTTTTCGTAGCGGAAATCGTTACGTGTGGACGTCATCACTGCAGAAGAATACCCTGGCAGAGCAGATATTTTTTTTCCCCTGTGTGCTTTAATTAGCCAAATATCTCTTCTATGAGCGGCTCCTGTGCTTTACGTCCGATTGGTTCTCCTCTGCAAGCAGGTGGATGTTACCCCTGCACCCATCTGTATTGGGATGCAGAGAGGAGAGGGAAAGGACTGAGTGAATGGACGAAAGAGTGAGCGGCAGATTGCCGTAATCTCCCCTACAGTAATTTGGGCTGTGCAGAAATCCTGTTATTTGGTTGCTTTTCCAACAGGCTTTGCTGTTCCTGTGTTACAGGCTTGCTGCTCTGATGAGCGCTGCCTGCCCTCACAAAGACACCAGCATGGCTGTTGGAGACCTTGTGGCTGCATTGTAGTTTTGGGGGATGCTCAGCCTGATTTCAGGCTGCCCTGTGCCTTCCTTCTCCCTGCACGGAGGGATTTGGGGCACGGAGGGGCTGCGCTGTGCAGAACCATGGGCAGTAGCCCATTCCCCATGGCCAGATCCTGTTCTGAGTCCATCTGAATTCTGCACTCTGTAGGGCAGCGTTGGTCTCTGTTGGCACCGTGCTCTTCCCGTTGCCACTGAGCTCCTTCTGGGCACTGAGGCGGTGCTGGGGTGGAGATCCCCAGCTTTCCCAGGGTGGGATGCGGGGTGTCCCCGGCGGGGGGATGCGGCGGCGGGGCTGGACAAGGTGGCCCTTTAACACTCACAGAGCAGCCTTTCAGGGTCCCTCTCCGTCGAGGGCTGCCCTCTAACCAGGCGCCCTCCCCCGGCACAGAGTGAGGAATGCGGTGCACAAAGGCCCAATGTTCTGTGCCATAAAGCCCCACTTCTTCTGCCCGCCACAAAGGCAGCTCAGAGCCGGGCACTGCTTCCACGAAAGCATTTGGGCTTCCAGGGGGAGAGGGAGAGGGGAGGTGAAACCCAGCGGGGCTTTTCCTGCTCCAGGTGTGCGTGCTCTGTGCTTCTGAATGAAGATGGGATGGGCAATGCACATGCTGTGCCCCGTGCTGACACCCGTGGGTGCGCCCTCCTTCTTACCCTGCTCCGGAGTCTCGCCAGCCTCATAAATTAAGAGGACATCTTAAAAGCACCAAAGGTTGGTGCTGGGACACATTGCTTGGCCCTGGGCTCCTGATGGCAGCTGGGCATCCATGTTTTGCTGGCAGCTGGGAAAACATTCAGCGTGAATTTCTCCCTTCCCTTCTCTTTGGGAAAGAAAAGAAAGAAGAAAATAAACCATTGGAGCTTGCTAAGGGTTTTCTGTTACACCATTAAACCATGCACAGCATGCCTCCAAACAGCCCTAAGGCTGTGCTGCTCGTGTGCCCATCCGCATTGTGTCCGTCTGTCCCCTCTTTAGGGGTCTCTGTGCAGGAGCACAGCTCCCATCGCAACCACATGCTGTGATTTCTCTCAGATCACAGATATTTTTATGCTTTCGTTATTTTCCTTGCAAGGAGGCCTCTAATTCCAGTGCTGAGCAGTGAGGGGTTTGGACACTGCTCTTTGTGTCTATGTGTCCATCCCTGGCCATCGGTCCTGGCTGGGATTTACTTGTGATGCTCTGTGGCTTCAGGCCCAGCACAGGACAGGATGCTACAGAGGTGGGACCCCTTTGTGCCCTGCTCCCAGGGCGCTCCCAGGCAGGGTTAAAGCTGAGATGTTGGCGTTTGGGGCCTGGTTCCGTCCCATCCCATCCCCGCATCACTTCTTTGTTGAGAGCCACAAGCTGGCTGGCTTCGGTGGAGTTAATCTCCGAAATGGAGTTGAGCGATTGATGTCGCTGCATCAAAATGTTTCCTCCTCCCTCCCCCCTCCTCCCT
>PPHD01010907.1:0-16861 GCA_002909625.1 Bambusicola thoracicus | reverse complement strand
GAAAGCACCACTCTAATTGCCACTGGCTGCAGTGAGAAATTAGACAAATCTGAATGAAACAAGTGTATCTTACATACTCCACACGTTCATACTTATGAAAGAAAAAACAGTTATGTTGCTTAGCTGAGGCAGGGCTAAGTAATGCTGCCTTAAGCCTATCTCCTTAGAAAAGGAAGGCCTCCACAGTAAGCAGAGGTCTTCTCAGCTCCCCAGAAAGCCACATTGCTGCTACTGCACTGGAAGGACAGCTGAACAGCTGAGGAAAGCACAGAGGGCGTTGTTTGCCAAGTCTCCCTTCCCTGGTGTGCTCAGCTTTCTGCACAGGAGCCTCTTTCAGGCGGGAGGCAAACCAAGACTGCGTTGGGCAAGAAGTTATGAACTTTTTTTTAATGAGTCCCTAAGTAAAGGACTTTATGTGTATTATACAAAGATTATAAATACTGGAGAGTACTAATACATTAAAAGGTGACAAAGCAAGCAAATTTAGAATAAAAGACTGTTGCTGTCATCTTAAGCACGTAAGTCTACTGCAGGAACACGGATAATGTGCATTCCCATTGCGCAGCCAAGAGAATGGTAGCATAAACACCAGTGCCTTTTATACTCAATATTACTATATAAATCACTCTAAAATTATGATTTTCTTAGTACACTCAGGAGTCTGGAGGAGTTTAAAGACATTACCTATTATGCTTGCTGGGCTTAATCATTACTGACTCTCTCTGAGGACCAATCCAATAAAATATACATTAACCAGCTCACATACACAGATGCTGACTTTTCTCCTCTCACACACATCTTTCAACAGTAAAATAAATAAAAGAAACCAAAATCTTTGGTATAAGCAAGACAAGCTCAAGAGCTGCTCTAGTTAAGCATTAACACTTCCTGTAGAGCTCTTTTAATTTATAAAGATCTCAGTGTCCTTAATAAAAAATAAAGACACCTTCCCTACTTAAACTCAAAAAGAAGTTCTCTGTAGACTTAAAACATGAGGGATTTGTTTGATCTCCAGGGAAGTACATAGGGATACTTCAAGACCACATTAAGATGAACAAGACTTTGAAGTTCATTATTTAGAAGCACTTTTAGAGTTCTAAAATTCCCTTTACTTCCTGTATTCTAGTTATTAAAGCACAAAAGTTGGATGAGCTGTCCAAGGTTAAAACCACAAACCTAAGCCACCTGTTCATCAAAATACTGATGAAAAAGTTGACTTTAACACTGAAAGACACAGTTAAAGTGTTCTGCTTCTTTTAACCCTCCTCTCCACTTCCTTTTTGGAATATCAAATGGTTCAAAACAGATCCCAAGCAGCATATGCAAAAGAATTGGTAGAAAAAAAGGCAAAGGTGGAAAACAGTACGTTTTTCAATGGGTCTGTTAGGATTCCCATCAGTTAGATCTACAAAATACAAGACTCCTGAATGACAGAGAAGCCTTCCTCCCAATGGCTCAACTTACTTTCTCGATTGCATCAGCATGTTTACTTAAGCTGTGAGCTATGTTGCTTTTGTTGATGTCATACTGGCATATAGCTAGCTATAAAATATTCTGCTTACCATCTCTGCTAAATTATAAAGAAGCAGTGCACTGCTTGCATTTAGAGACAATTTCACAGTACACATGTCCAAACCACGGCTTTAGCAGTGGCTCCATTTTCAAAAGGCATCTTTGAAGACACTGGAATGCTGGGGTAACTACAAAGAAAGCAAGCACTTACCTGGAAATACGCAGACATAAAACTATTGTCTACTGCCAGCAGAATATCTTTGTGCTTATGGACCACATCAGCACAGCCCTGAATATCAATGACCTTCAGCGTGGGGTTTGTGGGCGTTTCAATCCAAACGAGCTGTAGTAATTGAACAATACAAAACATCTCTTTAGAGATACTACAGTGCTGGTGACAAGACATGCACAATGCAGTGCCAAGAGCAAACCTTCCCCATCTTTTACGTATTTTTAAAGGTACCCATCTAAAAACCTACCAAAGCAGGAATACCCAGGCTTCTCTCTTCACAGATAAACACAAGGTACTGTTACCACCATTTAACATCACCATCTGTATCACTTGGGACAAGTTTATTACTGTCAGTTCCTCCATCACGAACACTATGTATTTACTTTAAGAATCAATTCAGAAGTTGCAACTGCTTTTAAAGGTTATCCTGCGGAGTGTCAGCTCCTGATGCAGGTTTGCAAAGTGAAAATCAGGTGTGATTACTAAAGATGATTTAATGACTTAATGACTTAGCAGAGGGTTGTTAGAGTCAGGGTAGTGTGGTTAGGTTGTTGTTGGACTTGATGATCTTTATCTTGATGATCTTTTCTATGATTCTGTGATCCTAAGAAAGGTGAAACTTCTTGGGAGAGACAGCATTCTTCCCAAGGACAACTGACACATGAGAAAAGCACCAAACCCTTTGGAAACGCAATTGCATGCCATCTGAAGAACACCTGATACAACCAGAAGAAAACCTTCAAGCCCAAGAGGAACTGTTACTGCTCCAAAGCACTGCTTATCCATTTTCATATCATGGTTACAATGTCACTAACTATTTCCCCACCACCACCCCAAAAAAAGAAAAAAAGCTGTCTAGCCTTTCAACAGTAATACAAGTATCAGAAAAGGCTCCTTTCTCCTCCCCATCCAGCAGTAGCATCAATAAAGTTATTTAAGGACATCAAGCATGTAAGCTCAGCAATTTCTCTCTCCCCTACCTTAGTCTCAGGTGTAATTGCAGCTTCCAGGCACTTCAATTTTGTACAGTCCACAAAAATTATTTTCAAACCCATTTCGGAGGCTATTCGCTGGAAGTATCTGTTTGTACCTTAGGAAAAGGAAAAGACGGAGACACAGAGTGAAACAGCTGCAGGAAGTTTCCTTCACTGATCTCCAGCCTCTTGTTTGTTTGCACCCATGGAAGTCAGGACTGCAAAGTTCTATGCTGTTCACTACAGATGGCAGATTAGGACATTTTTATTTCTCAGAAGTCTGAAGATCGCTGTGTTTTTAAACATCGTGGAAAAGTAATAAAGGGAAGGTGGAATCACAAAGATTAAGAAGTACTTTCATTTAACAACTGCTCGTTTTTGCAGTTGGAAAATGAAACACATGAAGTGCTTTGGCTGCAGCCCAAACATGCGTCCATGGCCAGTCCTGGGCCTCCTGCCTCCTCCCACTGAACCTCACTCCCCCAGAACACACTGCACCTCTTCTGTTGTGTCAAACAATGGGTCTGCATGCATAGTTCAGACACATAAACACACAGCAGACAACTGTGACCTACAGCCCCACTGAGCTTGCCCACTTCTCACTTTTATAAAGGCTGTTCCAGTCTTTGTATCACCTTTCCCCCACCCCAGTTAGTGTAACTTCTTTCCACCTTGCACTTTCAAGGTCTTCTTCCTTCTATTTAAAAAGGCTAATCAAAAACCCGGGAGAAGAATCAAGGGGAAGATGCCAGTTGCTGTTTTCTCATATTTCCATTAAATAGTAATGTAATAAGGAACAGAATAAAGAGATTCCTCCTTCCTCTCTTCAAAGCCTTTCAGTGCTTTGAAAACAACCCCATGCCCACTGCCCACATCCCTCAGTGCCACATCCCCATGCCCCTGGGCAGCCTGGATGGTGTTGCAGCTCAAACATTGCTCTCGGCCTGCCCAGATCCCTCTGTACAGCATTCCCACCCTCAGGCAGACAATTAAACACGAGACATACAACATATTGACCACTTGGGTTAAAAATTAATTCACTGGGTCTTCTGCCAAGGTTATTTAGCATTTATTCACTTATGACGAGACAGCAGCTGCCATCTTGTCGTAACAGCACAGGGCATGCAGGATTTGATTCTATCCAAACACTGCATGAGTGATTTTGTTTTTCCAGAAAATACCTGTATTTCTACAACAAACTGCACACTATGTTCTCTCATATTGTTGGAGGCGTATTCAAGCATAGGAAACTGTCACACAGGCTGTGAATTCCACAGACACAACCAACAGAGAAGTTGCCTTGCAGCAGTCTTACACACTCTTAATAATAGTGCACCACATAAACCCTTTGATATATATACATTTTTAGCATTTTTCTTACAACCCTGATCACTACAAGCTCAGTTGATTTAGCACACACAGAACTGCTTCCCTAATCAAGAAGGATTCTTACAAAAGTCAAGCCCAAACTCAAGCTACAACATTAAGGAAAGCTAGCAGGGAAGGTACCTGGATCAAAAAGCTTATGCAAGTCCACAGCCTAATTGTGGATTGCATTCAGAAGACACAGCCTTAGTAGATACAGATGTTGTGTTCAGGGAGGATGACAATACAGTTGTCTGAAACATTCCAGCCCAAACACTGGTTGGTAAAGGGTTAAGCCCAGGAAAGGAACAACAGGAAAAACGAGCTGGAAAGCTGGACTATGTTGGACTGCCAATAAGTCTGTGCAAAGGTAGGATATCGCTATTTTCCCCTCACTGTAGCATACATTACTAGCTAGTGAAGCATCCACATTGTGCAGCAGTCTTTCAAGGTCTGAATTTGTAACACCAGACTCAGAGAGGAGTATTCTGTCTTCTCATGAAGTGAAAAGGCCTTGAAGAAAAGTAACTTAAATTCAGGAAGTTCACGAGAAACACTAATTGATGCATTTAATCAGGAATGTCAATGAAAAACACACTTGCATCTTACCTCCATACACATCATCCATACAGATAATTGTATCTCCTGCCTTTAACAGGTGAGTAATATTCACAGTAGCAGCTAAGCCAGAAGCATAGGCCAAACCTGAAAAAGAAAAGAGGGGCAGAGAGATCATATTTTAATAAGACACAAACCTGTCAAACTTGCCTTTGCTTTCTTTACTTCGCTTTTAAAGTGAACCTGTTGTATCACCCTCACCTATGCCATCTCCCTCTCTAAGCAGCTTCACTAGAAGTATCATAGAAGGTGTGACCCTCCATGAGCACTGCAACAGCTGCTGTCTGGCTCACCCTCACATCACCAAATTCAATGCTGCAATCCAAGGATGCATTCATAACAGGAAACATGTTAGGCAGTAAACAGAGTAAGAAGCAAAGGCTTTATACAAGGACTAGAGATCAAGCTAGGCTGCCCTGGGGGAGAAGTGCAGAGCGGCTCTGTCCATTGCTAGCCAGCACTGTGCAAGCCTTGCTGCCCCACTGCTGGTGGCAGCTCAGTATCCTCATCTCGCCAGGTTACAGCTGCTGAAGCCACCATCACAAGATGCACATGCTGCCAACCTGCTCAAGGAGAGCATGAATTGCTTACAGTATTTCGCTCCATCCAGCACAGCCACAGCCTTCTCCAGGCAGGTTCGGGTAGGGTTTCCACACCGGCTGTAATCATAACCCTGTTATGAAAGGAAGAAACAAATTTAACTTCAGAGGAAGCAGTGAGAACGTTCTGGACGATGACAGTAGCACTTCTGGGTTTCTTAGCAGGTCGTCACTCTCTGCACTGAGGTCACAGCCCACCTTTTCCAGTGACAGTGGGCTGCCTTTCTGGCTGGGCCACGCTGCTCACACAACGTCTGCTGGAATCCACCCTTCCTACCGTGCAAGTTCCTACATGCTGTTAAACCCCCAAAAACCATGACAAGACATTTACATGAGCTTTACCTGAATTTAGCCAGTGTAGACTTTCACAGAATCACAGCACCACAGAACTGTTTGAGTTGGAACGACCCTTTAAAAGCCATCTGGTCCCACTCCCTGCCATGAACAGGGACATCCACAGCTCCACAGGTGCTCAGACTCCATCCCCAGACCTTGGGCGGGCACCAGCAGGGATGGGGCACCACTGCCCCTCTGGGCACCCTGTGCCAATATCTCACTGCCCTTAGCATAAAGAATTTCTTCCTTATATCCAGTCTAAATCTCTTCTAGTGTGACACCACACTTCCCCTTGTCCTGTCACAACAGGCCCTGCTCCACTTTCTTACAGCCCTTTGAGATACTGAAAAGGTACTGACACAGTTTGTGCTGAGTGACTCTGGAGCAAAAAGCCCCCCATGCTTTACAGCTCAGAGCTGTGAGACCACAGCACATTTAAGTGTCGGACAACTTAAACTAAAGCTCTAATTCATTAAAATCCAGGCCACTGCTGATCGGCTGTGTCCTGAGGAGTAAAGAACAAATTCCCTGTTCTTTGAAGAACCTTTGTTCTGGACAGCAACACCGCTCTCTGATTAAGTGTCTTGTTGTAGCAATTATCCAAGCAGATGCTAATTACATTGTTTTGAGTTAATGAACCTGAAAGCAAATTATTCACCCCAAACTGCACTGGGATGCCTAGGGCCCAGCCCAATGCAAGGACAAGCACCCTCCACTCTGATGACTCCACAGGAAGCAGCCTGTGCCTGTCAGACCCAAAATTGTGTAGTCTGAGCCTGATCACATGCCCATGAAATAACACTGGAACGATGACTTGTAATCACCTGAGCAGCTGCCAGAAGCGCTTATGTACTCAAGACCAGAAATGAAATGACTCCAAAGTGTCTTCCAAGCCTGTGATGGACATCCCTTGCCTGAGGATGGTTCCTAGGAGAACACCAAGGGAGGACCCATGCCTAGCTACGGTCTCCTGTTTTTCGTAGATACCCACCTGTGGTGGCCACTTCTGGAGAGAAGGCCCTGTTGGGACACAGTCCCTACCAGAGTGGCACACCTTATCTCCACAGTGCTCTGCTGGAAGGGTGCAATAGGGCACCAACAAGTGCCCAACTGCACCAGATACAAAGTTCTCAGCAGCTCAAATGTTTCCTTGGCATGTGATCACGCCAAGGTTTAACTTTCTGCACAGCATCTTCATGCTAATAATGACCAAAAAATCAACAACAAGAAGAATGTGCACACGTGCAGCAATGCCCCAGGAATCTGGAGGGCTATGTTGGTATTTGCATGCTTACAGGAATTCTGTTTAATGACAATCTCATCATGTTCAGGAATCCCGCTGAGCTTCCTGCAGGCCCGCCGTGGCATCGCACAGGGGTACAGCACTGCATGACTGCCCCGTGACCTTCAGCACCTACTCCTAACTACCCAACGCGTGGCTCTGCCTGAGCGAGCATCGCGGCACCAGAGATCACAAGGCAAATTCCAACCTCCCAGGCAGCAAAGTGTGACATCCTGCCCTGAGATCTGGAACAAGCACTGCTTTGTGAGCTGCACATCGGTGTTACTTCCCTCACACGCGCATTGGGGCCATCAGAAACCTCACAACCATTCAGTGCAAATGCTCCCAGTGCTTTATAAAATGCAATGGAATATTTACTTGGTCTGGAAGGTCAATGGAAGTGACCTCTTACAAAATCTGAGCAAATGAGCAAGCGCACTCTGCCGGGGTACTGAGGCAAAGCTGAATTTGGTCTCACAGAGTGCAAGAGAGCTGCACAAAGCGACCACGAGATGCCCGAGAGGAGCGGAAGGCGCGCGGCGTGGCGCAGCACGATGCATGACACGGCACCTTTTATCTGTCTCAGCAGCTCCCTCGATGGCACACGGGGGTTAAGCCAGGGTGTCCCACACGCTACAGGACCCCCAGGCGGGCGCATAGCGGCTGCATGCTGACCGTGTGCAGCCCCGCTCCCGGCTCCCACCCCACACCGGCAGGGGGCAGCCCGTCCGTCCATCCCGGCGCGGCTGATGAAATCGCCCCCCCCCGGGCCCAGAGCGGCCACCGCCACCGCAGCGCCCTCCGCCTGCGGACCCCGCCGGGGTGCGCGGCGCGGATGAACACGGAGCCGCATTTCGGCCTCGCCCGCACTCACCGCGTGCTCGCCGGGCGCCTGCTGCTTGAACGTGGTGGAGAGCGAGACCGGCGGCACCAAGGCGCCCGAACGCCACTGCTCGGGCTCCTGCCCGGCGTGGATGGCCTGCGTGCCGAAGTGCGCGAAGGGCCGCAAGTAGCCTCCATTCATGGTCGCGATCCGACTGTCGCCGCTCCGACCCCGCGCGGCCACCCACCCCTCCACGGCCGCGGCTCCGCCCGGGGGCACGGCACGGGAGGGGCCTCGCCGCCGCCCCCCATTGGCTCGGAGCCGCCGGGCGGCGCCCTGCCGCGGGGCGGGGCCGCGGAGTTGGGCTGGGCTCGGCCCGGGCCTGGCCGCGGTGCGGCGCGGCGGCGGGTTGGTATGGCGCTGCAGCCCCGCGTGGCCGTGTCACCTCCGTCCGTCGGCCTCCCGACCTCAGAGTGTCCGGAAACGCGTCTGTACAGATGTGCGCTTAAAAGGCAGAACGAGCTGCACGGTGCCTCGGCTCCTCTTTTGTTTGCAGTACGGTCCGTGTCAGATCAGGAGCAACAAGCCGAAGCCTGCGCTCCGTGCTGGACCTGCTCCGTGTGCTGCGCCGGGCACGTGGCAGGGCCCTACAGCACCCTGCATGGCCTCGCGCCCACAGCGTGACAGGAAGGTCACCCAGAAAGTGATTTCAGAAGCCACCACAAAATACTACTGCTCTGTGGGCCCAAGCACAGCAGCTCGCGTCTTGAGGACGGAAAATGACAGGCACGTGGGTGAAAACATTGCCCACGTTCCTCACGTAGCACTGCATGCGACCGGGGACAGCCCTACCGGGGGCCCGGTGACCACCAGGGGATGGCAGCACCGCAGCAGCCCCAGCATGTCGGCTGATGTGCCCGGCTGAGCTCACACAGCCCAAACACAGCCCTTCTGGTTAAAGGCAGCTCCTCGTATCCTCCAACCTGGACTTGAAATAATTCTCATATAAACTGAGGTGAACATAGAGCCTTTTGTGACTGTCCTTGGGGCACATTTATGGCAGGACCTCATTTATTTTTGTGTTGCCATGTGGAAATAAGGAAAAAAACGCATCAGGAGAGCACTGCTCAGGGCTTGCCGTGCTCCGTTCAGCACTCTTTACAAGTTCGAGTGCTGCTGTCAGCCGTACAGCTAGAAGAAATGCACCCGGACACCTGCACTGTGCCACTGTCATCTGCTGCCTACCTTTGGGTTTGGAAAAAGTGTTGCCTTAGCTTTACAGACCTCCCTGTTTTTTTTTGACCTGTCCCTTTATATACTGCACAAGCTGGCATTGTTCCTAGAGGAACACAGCCCTGAGAAATTACATCTCCGTTATTTATTTCCTGCTTGAGGAATTCCATAGGCTCACAGTATAGAAAATGCAGTTCTGCAGTCACAATATCTGGTCCTACTACTTTTATTTAGCTTGCTTGGAAGAGAGCAAATTAAGTGATTTGGGAAGATGGAGAATATAAACAAGCCAAAGTCAAGCTGTTACACAAACAAACATTCTCAAGGGTTTCTAAGTGCTTAACCACAATTGGGCACGGTCCCAATGAGGGAGGACATCTGCATTCACTACCAACTCCATTTTCCACAGAGCAGTTTCCATCAGCGATGCATTCATTATTTTTCTGGACTGAATAAGGGACTCCATAATAAGCTGGTAAACAGTGACTTCATGTCTCTGCCCACTCTTAGCTGGCCTTCAGTAATTAGAAGTGCAACCTGAAGCTTCCAGCACATAGGAAGCACCAGCCAAAACCTGAGCTAGCACACCTCCCCCACAAGAACAACTATATACGCAAACAGCCCCTTATGCTGCACCGGAGAATAGAGAAGTCAGAATTGCCAACAGCAATCACATAACAGCACCGACAGCATCAGCCTCTCAAACTCTGTAAATGGATTTTAAGTTCCTCTAAGAGTAAGGAAAGCCAGACAAATTTTAGGAAAGGAAAGCACAGTGGACTATAGAATGAAGTGATAAGTTTCCTTATGTAAAATTCCTTGTTAGAATTATAAATAGCCATGCCAGAAGCAGCTGTGCTGTCACTGACGACACAGGCACAGAAATCACATTTCATGGTTCTTATCTCCTTCTGGAATTATTCTGAGTCACTGAACATGATGCAAACTGAGTAAAGAAAGAGGGCATCCACAGAGGCAGGCTGGTTATCGCTGCAGATCTAACCTTTCAGACAACTTGCAGGTTGTCTTCCCTGGAATCACTGGTAAAAATTGCAGTCCTCCTGGAATTGGACACATCATCGTTTTCTAAATGATTCATTGCACTATTGTAAGTGCTTGCAGAACTGGTGCTGAAGAAGCAGCTTTTGGGAAACGCCAATCCTGTGTGGCGCAGTTGCTTTATAAAACAGTGAAGCATCTGCAAGTACTGACATAGGGACAGGACAGCCGCTTTGTCTCCCATCACTGTATATTTTTAAGGGTGACCTTCATCCAGGTCCCTTCATTCTCCTGGAAACTTCCTTTCTCACAGTCACGTATCTTGCTGAGTTTTTCCCTTTGGTTTCCCTTTCCCTTGGTGAATGGGACAGTCACACAAACACAGTTGAGTAGTGAAGGGACCGAGTGACATTTTGTTCAGAGCAGCATTAGCAGCCTATTTCATTCTCCTGTTTCCCAAGAGGATTCACAGAAGCACCGTGCAAGAACGGTGATTTGAGGAGATGGTGTTGAGCAAAGCCACCTGACCTTTTGTAGCAAGTGGTCACTCCGTGCTCTTTACAAGGGAGGTGAATTGGCTTCTCAGGTTTACTGCAGCACTGTGTGGTTTGTGTACACCTCTGGCACGCAGCAATAGTGGACGCTGTTGTCCAGAGCTGAGTAACTAAACCTTAACCAAGCCATTGCTGAGCCAGCTTGCCTCCTCACAACTGGACCTGAAAGGAATCAGTCTGTAGCTGAGGGAGCTGGGCTTATCTAGCTCGGAGAAGAGAAGGCTCCAGAGAGAGCTCACTGCTGCCATCAGTACTTGTGGGGAGCTGATAAACAGGAGGAGAATGACTTTGTGCATGAGTAGATAGGATAAGGGGGAATGGCTTTAAGCTGAAAAAGAGGTCAGATGTGAGAGAGAAGTTGTTCACCCAGAGGCAGTGAGGCCCCGGCACTGCTGCCCAGAGCTGTGGGTGCTCCATCCCTGCGTGTTGAGGCCATGGATGGGGCCTGGACAGACGGAGCTGGGGGGGAGGGCAGTGAGGGGGATAGGTTACCTCACAGCAGGGGTGGGAGTGGGGGGCTTTGGGGTTCCCTCTGACCCAATCATTCTGTGATTCTATGTTCAGAGAAAACATTTGTCATGGACTGAGAATCCGGGCCCCTTCCTCTTGCTGCAGTGGCACTAGAGGCTGCGTCTTTCTCCTCAGCAAACCCATGTGCCTTCCCTCCTTTGGAACTGCAGCACTTCAGACTGCCGAGACGCGGGGTTTGCAGGCGGGTGCTGCCTTCTGTGCGGGTGGTCACGGGCTGCCCGGGAGCGGGGAGTCACCGCCCCTGAGGCGTTCCATGGCCGTGGGACCGGGGGCTAGTGAGGCACTAGGAGACACGGTCGGTGAGCACGGTGACATGGGTTGGGGTTCTACTTGGTGAGCTTAGAGGGCTTTTCCAACCGTAACGACTCTACGATTCTATATCCGTGAGGTAATTCCGCTAAGAACGGGGAGCAGCTCCACCCAGCCCTTCCCAGCTCTGCCCGCTCCGGGGCGCGCCCGCCCGCCCGCGCTCACAGGGCTCTCAGGGGCGGTGTCCCGCTGCTGTCTCGCGGTGCCGCCAAGTCTCGCCCCGCGCCGCGCCTCTCGCGGGAGTAGCCGGCCAAGATGGCGGCGGCGCCGGGCCGTTGAGCGGGCCCCCGCGGGCGGGAGGCATCAGACGGAGGTGGGCGGGCGTCGGACTCCTCAGCGCCGCGGCTGTTTGAGGCGTGGGATGTCGACGGGACGGGACTCGCCGCCGCGGCTCTGAGCGCCTCGTCCCTCCGGCCGCGGCCAGTCTCCCGGCGGGCCCCCCCCCGCCCGCGGGGCCGCCGCCGGCGATGACCGGCGAGAAGCTGCGCTCGCTGCGCAGGGACCACAAGCCCAGCAAGGAGGACGGGGACCTGCTGGGGCCCGGCGAGGAGGAGGCGGCCGCCGCGCCCGGAGCCATCTTCACCGGGGGGCGCGGGAGCAGCGGCAAAGGCGGCCGAGCCGGGGGGCACCGCATCTTCAGCAACCACCACCACCACCAGCGGCTGCCGCTGAAGGGGGGCCCGGCGGGCGGCGGGACGAGCCCGGCCGCGGAGCCCGAGCGGTGCCCTGCGCACTTCCCCGTGCACGAGTGCGTCTTCAAGGGGGACGTGAGGCGGCTGTCGGCGCTCATCCGCACGCAGGGCATCGGCCAGAAGGACAGCCACGGTGAGCGGCGGGCGAGGCCGTGCTCGGGGCCCCCGGGAGCGGACCGTGCCCCTTCCCCGCCTGCCTGCCTGCCTTCCTTCCTTCCTTCCTTCCTTTCCTCCTCCCCTGGGGAGCTGCCTCAGGAGCCCGGGCCGGACCCGTGGGGCTCACCGGGCCCAACAGCACCGCTTGATACATACGGTGTCCGTTCTGCTTTGTGAGCTGCTTTTTCCTTCATCTGTCGTGTTTTGCAGTTTCATCAGCCCTTGGTGTCTCGTTTCTGCTTAGCTCAAGCTCTCATCTGTTTCTTCTTAAAGAAGGTTGTGAGGCGCAGGCTGTGGGGATGCACTGCACAGCTGCACAAGGCTGGGGGTCACATCCCTGGGGGTGTTCGGAGCCGTGGGGATGTGGCACTGAGGGATGTGGGCAGTGGGAATGGGGGGGTGGGCTGGGGGTGGATTGAGGAGCTCAGAGGGCTTTTCCAGCCATGATGGTTCTGTTTTCAATTGTTGTGCATTATCTTCCCCGAGGTTTGAGTAGTTAGCAGTGCTGGGAGTTGTAATAAGCTCTCTGTGGAGCAGTGTGGCCGTGCCTCCTATTGCCAGGGTTTCCTGGCATTTCACTGGTAGGAATGAGTGCATTCCTACTGTTTGCACTGTCCTGGAAGGACTTCCTCTTATGAAGTCTTGCTTCAGGCCTGAAGATGCATTTTTGCAAGAACACTTTTTTTTTTTTTCTTTTCTCTTTTGAAGTGTGTGAACTGTTAGCTGTTTGCTTTTAGGGATGATGGGGCTTAGGGGGCACTCGGAGTGCCTCCTTGGGCTGTTGGTGGGATTATCTTTAGGTTTTCCCCAGCTTAAACAAAAATTTAAAAAATACATATACATCATTTTGGGATTTGAACTTGGCAAAAAGCTGTCATCTGCTTCTCCTGTTTGCTTTGGACAGAGAAACAATAGTAACAGAGGTAGAAAAATGAGCCTTGCATTACTTTAAAATGTGTAACTATTCAAAGCCTTGATAGGGCGCTTTAAAACAATATGTTTAATTTGGGGAATGTTTCACGTTGTAAAATAAGTTAGCCTGCCCAGTCAGCTGAAGTTTCACAGTTAGCTTTTGTTTATATGTTTCCTGCCTTTTTCCTGAGTAAGATGATACGTTTCTGCAGGACAGTGTAAGTCATACTGCGTGTGGTGTCTGGGCACGTTGTGATTAAAGGGTAGAGTTACCCTCTTTTTCTGATGATGAGATAAGTGTTCCCTTTGTTTTACTTAATTGTATTGTGTAAAATAAAACCAGGTAGTAATATAAGGCAATCTTAGGATTGATACGATGGGGAGAATAACATAATTAGAAATGTAAAGCTATCTCCATGATAATATAAAACACTGAAACACCAACTAGTGTATGCTGGAGTAGCTCACGGCTCAGTTTCCTCAACTGAGATAGGAAGGAGCATTTCTTACAACCGTCATAACATCTTTCTAAGTAGCCTGCTATAAATATAGCTATGGATATATTTATCCTGTCATCCTCATTCCAAGAGTTGCAGCAAAGTCTGGTAGAATGAAAGCAACAGGCTTGGAAAGAAACCTTCTCCCTGTATGCCTTCTGCTGCCTTTTCCCCTACATCTCTTCCAGTTCCTTATTGCTGTAAGCTTAGTGTCTGTACTTGGAAGGCACTTCATGACCCATCTTTGCTGAACTGTCATCTTCAGTGTCTATCACAAATGTTGATACCATCTTTTTATATATGTTTATATACATTTTATAATGTTTGTGTGTGTATATATATATATATAAAATGAACTTTTCTTCATTTTCACTGCTGTTTACAATAGGAACAGTGTGGATTTCTGTCCCGTCTTCCTCCAAATTTACTTTTGCTGTTCTTTTGCCCTTAAATTAAAACAAAAAACAAAAAACAAAACAAAACAAAAAAACCCCAAACCAATCCAAAACAAAACCAGAAACCACCAACAAAACCAAACCCTTGATGGCTTGACATACCAAAGGTCTGACTGTTACTTCCTTGTTATTGTTTTCTTCCTGCCTGAGTCCATCTGGCACTTGTTTACGTATTTGAATTGTGAGTTATTTGGGGTAGATAACTTCAGCTTACAGTTACGCTCAGAAGTAAGCCTGAAGAATCCTAGGGCATGATAAGGAAGTGGCAGAGGAGAGGAAGAACTTCTAGTAACAATTACTATTTATAATTCAGTTCTATTTGTAGTGAGTGGTGAAGTAGGAGAGCCACGTCCTGTAGAACGTTAAACTTGTGGTGTTCTATTAAAACAAATGCTGGCTGTATTAATAAATAGAGAGCTAGCTGGGCTGTGCTCGGAAGTAACCTCAGAAAAAAAAAAGCATTGCTTGTTGGTAAGACCAGCATCATCATTCCGGAAGGCAGAAGCTTGTATATGGTTTTGGATTACTTTTATTTTCGCTGTAACACATTTAAAAGCTTAACCATATTTTCAGAAGAGAACAGTTGTTTCCGAAGTAGATAAATCTTGCTGAATTACTATGAGAAAACACTCAGCTGCCTCATAGGTGTGCCAAATGTCTACGTGTGTGTGCATAACTTCTTTCGTTAGGAAAGCACTGATGGTTTTGTTGCATGGCCTTGCTGGAGACCTGCAGGACTTCAGGCACTGCTGTATCACTGCTGTCTCAGGTTAAGGCCCTGTAAGCTCCTCAGCCTAAACTTGGTCAGGGAAATATAAATGCTGGTTTCCAAAGCTGTTGATGCTGAAGAAACCTTCTGTAAATGGAAGGGATAAGTGAGCTTTGCTTCTAAGGTGAATCAAGCTGGTGTCAAAAAAGAAACCCAAGGGAGAAGAAGTTTGGTTGCAACTTTTCAAGTGTACCCACGTGCATAGTGTAGTAAGTCTAGAAACAATTGCACCAAATTACTGTTACGTTGCAGTGAAGTCATCAAAAGTGTACGTCAGCCTCTTAATAAGAAAAGTACTGTAAATAATTACAGCTCTATCACATAGGTAAACAATATCACAGCAAAGCTGCACCTCTTTTGTCTTAGCGGAAGCTGTCCCATGCGAAGCCACGTGTGTTCCTGGCACTTGCTGTTGTGGTTATGCTGTAATTCACTGAACACCTCGAGCTGTTACAGCTGTCCTTGCAGCAGTAAGAAGCGGAACTCCCCACTCCTACCCCCATGCTTGTTCTGGCAGGCATTTTTAGGTGTCCTGGGTAGGAGAAACTGATAAGCATTAAAAGCATTTTTTTCATCAGAATAATTTTAACTGGACTTAGTCTGTATGCTCTAGGTGAAAAAGAACTGTTCTAGAGCCTCAGCTGTTGTTGCCAAGCTTAAGCAACTGAACGTGATTTGTGGTTTATATTCTAGGGTTGATGGAGCTGGAGGTTATAGCACTATAGAATTCCAGTGGGACAGTTCCACTTGAGTCCTGTAGATGCTGGTGCTACTTAATTCATGAGTCTTGAATGCTAGAGGGAGTGTAATAGTGTGGCTCTGCCCTCGCAGCTGCTGAGGCCAAATGTACACTTCCAGATTCCCAGCTTTCCTGAAGGAGGAGCAGTGAGATGTCCAGGTGTGCCTGCTGGCCAGCCAGGCTTCTCAGATGAAATCTCTGGGAAGATTTTCTCTGTTGCCCACTTCTGAGCCCCATCAGTGCTACTGCCTCTGCTTGGGGGTGTTGAGTGACCAGAGCTGGATGACCCACTGTGGCAGCACTGGGCACATCTGTCCTGAGACCTTTGCCTTCCCTCAGTTTTCCCATGCAGAATGAATGCTTGCCTGCATTAGGTCTGTGGTCACACAAACGAGGAGCCTTTCTGTTTGGGCAGCTCTTTTCCTTCCTCTTGGAGCAGAGATGCTGAAGATTGTACAGAGGCATTCTGTGTACTGAGTAATTCCTCAGCACAATTTCTTTGTTTTGTAGCATCTAACCTGAAATAGTTTGAATGGCTTATTCGATAACTCAGACTTTAATTTGCTACTGGGAAAACTCGTTTTGTTTGGCTCAAAGACCATCAACAGCTCCACAGATTTATCAGATGTTCAGAAGGATGATTAGTGATGGAACAGCAAGATGCTGCTCTGTGTTTGTTTTTTGAATGTGCCAGAGCTGGCTTTGTTGTCAGTTCCTGCTGGGACGGTAAACATTTGGGGAGAGGCTCTGGGAGCAAGACAGATACTCTGTTGCCAGGCCTAGGCCCACAAACGTATTTGGGTGCCTGACTTCCATGGGAGTGCTGTTTGTGAAGTAGCAATGGATTTGTACTGGAATGAAAAGGTGCATGGGTGCGTGGCTGTTCTGCATCCAGTGGTGTCTGACAAGGACTTGTCCTGGGCAGTGGTGAAAGGCTGGACTGATCCAGAGTGCCATAGGAATGGCAGTGTTTCCAGGTGCCGCAGTGCCCCTCTCCTTTGTGCCTTGCCTTTCCTGCTCCCTTCCTTGAGGTTTTACCTCTCCCAGTGGTGCTGCACCAAACCTCTTGTTTTATCTCACAGATGTCAGTAAAACCTTAGACTCCTCTTTGCTAGAGTCCCACTGGTAAAAGACCAGCAAGAAGCATATTACTTCTTTTCATCTCCCTCACAAGCAGCTTTATATTTTTCATTCTGGAACTGATAGATTCTAATGTCTTTGCTTTCTCAACTGTTGTCACGACTGTTGCTCTGCAGCTTCTTTTCCTACCCCAC
>PPHD01010906.1:0-19244 GCA_002909625.1 Bambusicola thoracicus | reverse complement strand
GGTTACCCAACCTGAATGCAGCTCTCAAGGTACATCCTCACCAGAGCTGAGTGCAGGGGGGGGATGTCCTGCTGGCTGCACTATTGCTGATACAAGCTAGGATGCCGTTGGCCCTTTTGTCCCCCGGGCACGCTGCTGGCTCACGTTCATCAGTTGTTGGCCAACACCCCCAGATCCTTTTCCTCAGCACAGCTTTCTAGCCACTCTGCCCAAGCCTGTAGCTGAATAATGACCACTGTTTTCTGATGCTATCACTCCTTACACTGAATGGGAAAAGGAATTGTGGACTGTTCTCTTTTTTAAGACCACCTCATTTCCTTTTGCCCTCTGTGTGAAATAAAGTGTAATGTGAATTGAATGTATGAAGATGAGCGGCCTCACTTAGAGGATTCACCTCACAAGATGTTACACCTGTGAGCTTACCTTCCAATTCTGGTGTAGGGGCAATGCTGTATGAGGAGTCTTTACTTCTGTAATTACACTGTTTTTATCTAGTATACAATATAGCCTTAGTTTTCCATAGCTTTTTTTAAGGGAAATATACCTGCTACATTTGAAGAAGCTTTTTCTTTCTCCTTTGATGAGGAAGCTGCAAGAGTTTTGCACCACAAAGAGTTTGTGGGTTTTTTGTTTGTTTGTTTTTAATGGGGAAGAAAAGAGGAACAGAAAGTATTTGTTTATCAAAAGTCAGCAACTGTATTAAACTGTTGTTTTGAAATCTGACAAGTAAGTTTTTTCCTCTACTGAGTTGTGTTTTTATTTATACCAGAATGAGTTTTGAATGTTACTCAGCAATATTAATGCACTTCTCTTTCAGCTACGAACGATGGAAGTGGTGAAAGCCAGAAGCTGAGTAATGGTGAGAAAAGCAGCCGGCTGGAACTGGGTGATGTTGGCAATGAGCTGCTGGCAGACATTGAGCTCGAGGAGGACGATTACCTGGATGTAGTTCCGCCCTCTCCTGAGGAAGAGCTGCCCTCCTTCTCGCCGTCTGTAAGAAGCGTTAGGTAAAACAGCTCATTGGTAGAACTGTCTGAAAGGATGGTTAAAAAAGGTGACTTCAAAAACTAGCAGAAAAGGTGTGAACGTATTGCTTGTTAACAAGTTGCTATTAGAGTTGGCTTTGATGGCTTGTGCCTTGGCCGGTTAGCAGCCAACAGCTGCTTCTGGAGTCTTGTGAAATACCTTAAATGTTGGCCATAAGAAGTGTGGCTTTTGCTTCAGAGAAAAATGGTGCACAGAGTGGGAACAAACTCTGTTTGGCTACTTAGACGTTAGGTAGGTTTTGAGAAGCTTATCTTTTGTGTGCATCTTTAATGCTGTCATGCCTGAAGATAGCTTTTCTTACAGGTGTCTGTTGATGGAGTGCATTTCTGTATTTGAATTGCTTTTATTTTATTATTAGTAATGTTTTCAAAGAATCTCCTACTGATGGAAGATCAGCAGTTCACGGCATGGAATCTGAGCCTGAGCTGATGGCACCGAAGCAGCCTTCTGCTGAGCAGGACTCAAGTGCAGAGCATGCAGGTACCTGAACTGATTTAAATGTTGCGCATTCAATTGTGGGGATGGCTTCAGCTTCTCCTCCTTCTTCAGTGTTTTCCACGGTTTAAGACTTCTATACTGCAGTGTAGTCTGTCTTTTGAGAAACTGAGATAATTTTGTCACTGTATTCCAGCAAGAATTAACGTTACTCTATGCTGAAATGTGCTCCATCTTCCAGATAAAGGCTCGCGTTTGGAACAGCAGCTCTACAGTGTCATGGAAGATATTTGTAAGCTGGTGGATGCCATTCCACTTCATGAGCTCACCTCTGTCTCGTGTGCAAAAGAGCTACTTCAGCAGAGAGAGCTCCGGTACGGCTCA
Source organism: Bambusicola thoracicus (assembly GCA_002909625.1). Lineage (NCBI taxonomy): Eukaryota > Metazoa > Chordata > Aves > Galliformes > Phasianidae > Bambusicola > Bambusicola thoracicus. Next base: position 17,378 of record PPHD01010906.1, on the reverse strand, counting down.
ATAAGTATTATTATTTTCCTATTGCCATGTTCTGCATGAAGCAGTATCAGGCCTGTAGGTGTCTCCATTACACTGTGGAGCGACGTGTGGATCAGTTCTTCACTGTTAGGAATCCCTTTGTTTTAATATCTGCACTGAAGGTGCAATAATTTTGTAATTATTGTTCAGCTGAGTTCTGGTGTTAGTCTCTTTACCCTAAATTTGAAATATTTTTAAAGATAGTATCATAGAATATCCAAACTGGATGCAAAATACAGTGCAACCACCACACGTTAACATTTTGGATAGGAACAGAGGTGAAAACAATTCCTGCACGTTGTGGAAGGTGGTAATTAATTACTTGTCACTTAACTATTTGTTTTCCTTCTTTCTTCTCTTGCTGCCTCTTCCAGGAGAAAATTGTTAGCTGATTCTGTTGCTTTGAACACAAATAGTGTGAATGGTCCTAGGAGTTGGAAGGCGTGTGTGCAGCAAGACCCTTCCTCACGTCCTGGTACACCCCTGTGTTCTGGTCCTGGTCGGGGTGTCAGTTCTGTTGGCAGCACACCGAAATCCACAAACCTTCCATCTGTGCTTTCCAGGACTGTTCATTCAAGCAGTTTTTCTACAATAAGAAATCAAACGCTTGATAAGTTGGATACTTCTTATTCTTCAAAGGAAACTGATCAGGAGGTCATCTGCCTAGAAGCTGCAGCACTTCCTTCTCCCAAGGTGAATGGCAAAGGCAGCACCTCTCTCAGCCGTCCCTCGGAGGCGTCATTCAATGGCAGCTGGTGTGAAAAACCCACGGGGAGAGGCAATGGGAACTGGCATGTGCCCGAGAGGCCCACTGCAGGCACTGCTCTGAAAGCCCAGCACACAGCCCCTGCTGGTGCTCCCGCATCGGGCTGCTCGGATGTGAACGATACAGACTTCGATCTGGACCACTTTGATATTGATGATTTTGATGAGGGCTGGGAGGATGCTGTGGCACCTGAAGCGGCACCTGAAGCACCACCTGCACCCCAGTGGCAGCCGCTGAGGGAGGGCTCTGCCTCTCTGCGCTGCAGGCTGCTCGCTGCGGCCGCTGGCTCTGCTCCGGGCCCACATCCCACTGCTCCAAAGTCAGGCTGTGGGATCGCAGCAAAGAGCAGCTCAGGTGAATTGTGCTAATTCAGATTATTGTCTTCCCCTTTTTCGTTCGTTTGTATTTCTTTCTAAGTCTGAGTCCAGGTGACTTACCTGCAGATGGCACCAATGCCTGTTGCCTGCATGGAGACTTCTTTTGGTTTCTCTTTGCAGAGACATTGTTGTAGAGTCTTTCTCTTTTCTTTTTTTCCCCCTCCTCGGAGTGGTGGCAGACTGGAATACTCATTTGCCATGCAGGTTGCAGGCTGCTGGGGAGACAGAGCTTCTAAAATTGGAAACTGGAATGCTTCTGTGTTCTAATTAAATGATGACTCTGCAGTTGTTAATTCAAAGCCATGCAATAGTTTTAGCTGCTTATACGAAATATTTAAATTTGGGCACTTGTTGAAGCAAACCTAACCCCTCAGGTGCCCGGATGTAGGTCAATATTGCTGATTCTTGCAAGAATGCAGTGGTGAAAGCGGAGAAGTATTAAGTGATGCAGGCTTTTGCCCTGCTGCTTGTGTACGTGAGGAGTTGTTTTTGAAGATATGACCGCAGTGAGAGGTGCTCTGGCTGCAGGCGCCCTGGCTGGGCAGGCACTTCTCTGCTGCTGCAGCAGCTAGCTTGTAACTAGTGCTAGTCACAGACAGGGAGACCACGAACAGGTTTTCTGTGGCAGAGATGAAGTTTGGCAGTGTAAAACAGTTACCATTCTGGTGGTGGTTTTAAATTCAAGTTGCATTCATTTTCATGTATTTATTTGTGTACAGCAACTCATGGTACGAGTTGTAAAGGTTTCAAGGGTTGCAGTGGTATCTAAGCAATCTCTTGCACCAACATTCTGTGTTATAGGAGATGTAGTGCAACTTGGAATTGTAACTTGACTACGGTTTCTTTGTTTGCTAGAGCCACTGGTCCATAACCCTGCACACGAACGTTTCAGGGGGATGAAATTTTCCCATTCTGAAGAAATGTTGAAAATATTTCACAGGAAGTTTGGTTTGCACTCCTTCCGGACAAATCAGCTGGAGGCCATCAATGCTGCTCTCCTGGGAGAGGACTGTTTCATCCTAATGCCCACTGGTATGTATCTGCAAACACCGTGCAGCTGCAGGCTTCAGCGATCTGGTGCCAAAGTTTGTCTCTGAGGGTGCTATAAAATGAGAATAAGATCTCCCCGCTTCTGTTCCTTCTCTGCCCTCCCCCCTTCCTTCCCCTTATCTGGTGCTTGTTGCATTCTGTTTCGCTCTTACAGGCGGTGGTAAAAGTTTGTGCTATCAGTTACCAGCGTGTGTCTCTGCTGGGGTCACTGTTGTCATCTCTCCCCTGAGGTCGCTGATAATAGACCAAGTTCAGAAGCTGAAAACTTTAGACGTAAGTTCAGACAGCTTCATTTCATTCAGTCCCAGTGCAGATCAGCGTACCAGAGATCTGCAGTGTTACGACGAATCTCGCGTGTCTCAGATAGAAACTACAAGAATTCGTTGGCTGGCAGCTGTAAAAAGTTGTCTAGGAAGATCTGCATTAGGTGAACTAGAGTATGTTGGCAGTCTGAGCACTCAGTTAACTGATGCTCGTGTGTTTGTGGTCGGAGATGTGTTCAAGAACAGTGGGGATTCAAATGCTATCTGTAATGACGTTGTCAGTGCATTCTTGTGGAGTACTTGCTGGGGATAGTGAATATACACCCAGTTATAAGCCAGGTAAAAATGTAGGACTAACGTTTGAAGATATTTCTGTTTTCATGTATGCTAAACTGAATATTCGTATTTATTTTTTACAGATTGCTGCAACGTACCTGACAGGTGATATAACAGATGCTGATGCCTCAAAAACGTATATGCAGCTGTCAAAAAAAGATCCTATAATAAAGCTTCTGTATGTTACCCCTGAGAAGGTTTGTACTTGATTGAACTGTAAAGTCATGGAGGTGATAAGAGGAGGATTGCTATAAAGAGTTAAAGGGGAAACTCTGAACTCAGAGGGGGCTTCTAGCAACAAACAAACAGAACAAACACAAGGCTGAAACAAATCAGGAAATTTGATGGGAGTTTGTACGGATGCAACTGATTTTGTTAAGTCATTAACCAAGAATGCAACCCGAGTGTAATATCTGCTGAATTTAAATCCTTAAAGAAAACCACCATGTACATCTTCTTCCATGCATAATGCCATGAGGTAGTGGCTAATTGCTGTCATGTGGCTACTACAATCTTGAGTGCTGCAGGGTAGAAACACGGAACTGCCAAGGTAATAGGTGGCTGCCAGAAGACCATCTTGTGGTTTAGTTATGTCTTGCCTTTAGAAATGAGGTTGTGCCAGAATAGCATTGTAAGAGGGGACAATTTAATGTGCTGAATGTTTTTTTTTCCTTCAGCTTTTCCTTCCTTGCCTTTTATGACAGAAGTCATTTTAAATGTAATCAGGTTGTAGGACCTGTGTGCAGCTGATCCTAGAACCATATGCCAATCCCGCATCAGCTTCTGCACTGTCAGTTGGCATAAAGGTGATTGCCATCCTCTTGGTGCCTTCAGGCTTTGCCTGTGCAATCATGGTGAACTCTGCTGCAGAACCGTTGCTTCCGCAGCCTTTGGTCGGATGACACTTTGCTTTGTTTCTTGTCTTTCTGATGCCTCTGGTGGCTGCTCAGGTTTGTGCAAGCAACCGACTGCTGTCAGCCCTGGAAAATCTCTATGACCGGAAACTGCTCGCGCGTTTTGTCATTGACGAGGCTCACTGTGTTAGCCAGGTAAAGACTTGCGTTTGGTTTTCGGAACGGCAGAGAGCTTAGCGGGACCATCTCAGATATGTTCAACTTCTGTTTTGAACTAGTGGGGCCATGATTTCCGGAAAGACTACAAACGGCTGAATATGCTCCGCAAGAAGTTCCGCTCTGTCCCTATGATGGCTCTCACTGCCACTGCTAACCCAAGAGTGCAGAAGGATATTCAGAATCAGCTGGAGATGCTAAAACCACAAGTGTAAGTTGTCCAGCAACTTCCCGGGACAGTCTGAGCTGCAGAGCATCTGAGTGGAAAACCTGGGAAAGCACAGAAAGCATTAGGGGCCCGTCCAGAACACCTAGTGCTTGTATGTGATTAAACGACAATGTGTGCATGGAATTTAATGCAACTTAAATATGGAGTATTACCAATAGAAAACTTGCCAAGCTCACTTGATTAAGGAAACTTCAGAAGGAAATGGCACCACTGACAAAATACACAGGTTACATTTTTCAGTGCTTTTTGTGAGAGTGCTGGAAAACTCTGAGAGCTGGAAGTGCTTTGTAGTTAAAGCTGGCTCTGAGATAGGTCATGAGGAGCCCTCGGATCTGGATCACGTTGCAGCCTTTTTGTTGTATGTGATGGAAGAATAAAGCATTGCATCAGTGACTTTTTTGTTAATCGCAGAAATCTGTTTTGCAATTTTGATTGGTCGGAGATGGATACAAGTATCTAACAGGAAAATGAAGGCCCTGCAAATTCCTCTGTGAGCGTCCGTTAGATTTAGAGGGGTTTCTTTTGATACAGACTTGCAAAATCAGGAATTTTAGACTCAGTGTGGGCGATATGAATCTCAGTGAGCATATGGAGCAATAATTCCTATGCAGATGACACAGAATTTGTGTGGCAGTTGCTTCAATTTGGGACATTCCAGTCAATGCCTGTTTTGTTGAAAGGAGTTCTGCACCCATAAAACTGATGAGCACCGATAACATGTTTTGTTTTAGGTTTACAATGAGCTTCAACAGGCATAACTTGAAATACGATGTACTGCCCAAGAAGCCAAAGAAGGTGGCAATGGATTGCTTGGAGTGGATTAAAAAATACCATCCACGTGAGTACTGAGCACTACAGCATGCTGAGTGCCTTGTTAGCAACTACACTGTAAGGCAGGAAGAGCCTTTAGGATGCTAGGAAAACGATGCTTGCCTTGTTCAAGCTACTCATACATTCACAGGAAGAACAAATAGGAGACAGAATTGTATTGTTGATACTGTGGATCAGATTTACAGTTAGGAGTTCCAGTTAAAATGAAAAAGGAAATCACAGAAGTGCTCTGTGTCATCTAATATCTATACGGTTTTAATTGTTTAATTCTGTTTGTCGGCTTATCTGTGGTTCCCCTTAATTATACCATCAGTGAGTCTTGTCTCTCTAGGCTCTTTTTTGGAGTCCTGCAGCTCCTGCTGCTGGAAGTTGACTGCAGCAACTCCCCTTGTCACTTCTCTTGTGCTGTAGCCCGGTGTGTTACTGACTGGCTCTCCATCGATGTCCTTCTTTAATAATGTATTTTAAATCTGAAGATGGCACAGTAATGAGCAGGAGGTATTTTCCTGATTCCCTGGGCACGCACATACAGCCCTGTAAGCCAGCAATTGGATGAGGAGAAACTAACAAAATCATCAGATAGTAATGAAATTACTTGTCTTTATTAAATAGCTGCATGTGTAGGGAAGGGAGGGCTGGTAAGTAATGCAGTGTTTGCCTGGCAGTTAAGACTATTAAAGCTTTATTTCCTTTCACTTGCTTTATTCTAGCACCTCTTCTTTATGTTCACAGATGACTCTGGGATAATTTATTGCCTTTCCCGTCACGAATGTGACACGACAGCAGCCATTCTGCAGAAGGAAGGCCTTGCTGCACTTGCCTATCATGCTGGCCTCACCGACTCCAACAGAGATCTCGTACAGAAGAAGTGGGTTAATCAAGAAGGATGCCAGGTAACAGAATTGCAGTTGGGAACGAGGAAAAAAAAACCTGAATTTAGAGCACTTTTATCACTTCTGGCCTAGGAAAAGAAAAGAGGGTTGTGTAACCATAGTGCCAAATCAGCTGCAGGCCATACCAGTCGGAACAGATCTGCCGAACGTTAGCCTTCTTTTCATTTTCATTACAAACCAAAGGCTGCATCTCTGCACCATGGTGTGCTCTGGGAGGAAGGAGCTGAGCTGCGTGAGGCTGCGGGAGCGGCTCGAGGTGTGCTTGCCGAATTGCGTTTTGAGACTCTCTCTCCAATCTGCAGTTTTCCTTCTGTCTCCTGAAAGAGAGATTTGTACTATGTTGTCCCCATCTTGCAGAATTCCAGTTGATATTCTACATTCTGTGCAGTTTCATAAGCCTGATAACGTGTCTATTTTGAGTGCAGCACGAATGCTTTTCATAGCTAAATAACAAAGCGTTATTTCCTTTGCAGGTTATATGTGCAACAATTGCCTTTGGAATGGGAATAGATAAACCTGACGTACGCTACGTTATCCACGCTTCCCTTCCAAAATCTATAGAAGGCTACTATCAGGAGTCGGGCAGGGCTGGGCGGGATGGCGAGATGTCCCACTGCCTGCTCTTCTACAGCTACAGCGACGTCACCAGGCTCAGGAGGCTCATACTGAGTAAGCAACCTCTTGTGTTTGTACCTTATCTGGGACAGCAGCAAAGAAACCCCTGACTGGTTTCTGTCTCAGTTAGGCTGAGTTGCTTTCTCACTTAGAAGCACCACATATAGTATGTAAAGAAAGGAGAACTACTTCTTCCTTTCACTATTTACCTGAATAGCTTTCTGTAATGGAAGTTCTCAGTCAGAACCATTTTTCTTTTGACACGTCCACCTTTTCATATTTATTGTTACGGACTTTTCTCTTTTTTGATCTTTAAGATGTGGGAGGTAAAATCTGTACTAAACTACCTGGTCTTTTTTAAGCGAGAAAGAACATTATTTCATCTGATAACATATAAAAAGAGGTGTAGATAAAACAAACACATCTGAACTGCTTTCGTTTCAGTGGAGAAGGATGGGAACAGTCACACGAGACAGACCCACTTCAACAACCTGTATAGCATGGTGCATTACTGCGAGAACGTCGTTGACTGCCGCAGAATTCAGCTCCTGGCCTACTTTGGGGAGACTGATTTCAATCCTAACTTCTGTAAAGATCACCCAGAAGTTATTTGTGATAACTGCAGTAGAAAGAAGGTAAAAATCATAGTTTTAAGTGTTACACTGGGAAAAGCTCAGTCACGACAAACAAGGCTGGCAGTAGCAATTGCATTGGAATAGAACCACGTCAGGTTGTTTCTGTATCAAATCTCTCTTACCTAGGACTACAAATCAAGAAATGTAACAGATGAAGTGAAAAGCATCGTAAGATTTGTGCAGCAACACTGTGGGCAAATGGGAGGAATAAATGGAAATAGAAACACGGGCTCTGGAAGATACACACTGAATATGATGGTAGACATTTTCTTGGGTAAGTGCTGTTTTTCCAGAACCAGCACCAAAGTAGACTTGGTGCAGAAATCTTAAGTATCATTAGGTTTTGTAATAGCAGCAGTGGTTTAAGACAAGATATATTTGGCAAAATTATTCTTCCCGGGGATCTCTAGGTGGTTAGATGATGGAAAATAAACGAGATGAGAGCTTTAATCTATTGCGGGTTGCTATAGTGATAGCGTTAATCTGCTGCTGCTGCTGGGACTTTCTGGTGCTTGCGTGCTGTGTGTGCGTGCGGGCAGACTATGGGAAACCCTTGGGAGCCTTCCCTGTGTTTGTAAACACGTGTGCAGGCATTCTGCGTGCTGGCTAACCCTGGGACTGCTGTCGTGCAGGAGCAAAGAGCGCGAAGATTCAGTCTGGAATATTTGGGAAGGGCGCTGCCTACTCACGGCACAACGTTGAAAGGCTGTTCAGAAAGCTGGTCTTGGACAAGATCCTGGATGAAGACCTGTACATCACAGCTAATGACCAAGCTGTGGCCTACGTAGTTCTAGGAGAAAAAGCGCAGGCGGTGCTAAATGGGTTGCTGCAGGTATTTAAGAATTAGCTTTTTTGTTCTCCAACATGTTGTTTTGAGCATCGTGCTACAGGTTTTGTGCAGCGTATACCCTGGGATCATTCTAACCTAGTTTGCGTACCAACAAAGGTGTAGGAACTTCAGCAGATGTGGGGAACGGAATCCAACAGTCACAACTTCTAGTCCAGGATTGTAATAGTAACGTCATGAAGCAGAAAATGAGTTTGAGAGGACTGGAGAGGATTAAATGCTTTTATTCTTCCTCCTTCCACCCGATTCTGGGGGAGCCGGGGGGTGGATCTTATCACTGTCTATAAATACCTGAAGGGAGGTGCAAGGAGGACAGAGCCAGGCCGTTTCCAGCAGTGCCCAGTGCCAGGACAAGAGGCAGTGGCACAAACTGGAAGTTCTGTCTAATCCTTGGGAAGCGCTTCCTTGCTGTGCGCTGGCAGAGGCTGCCCAGGGAGGTGCTGCAGTCTCCTCCGTGGAGACCTTCAGAAGCTGTCTAGGTGTTGATCTGAGCAGCCTGCTCTGCGTGTCCCTTCTGGAATGGGGCATGGGCCAGGTGGGCCCAAAGGACCCTGCCAGCCTCAGCCAGTTGTGACTCTGTGACAACAATCAATACAGAAAGAGCTAGCTAAGGGGAAAAGAGAGAGAGAGAGAAAGGAACAGCACTGCTTCCTCCTGCATTTTCTGCTCTATTTTTTCCAGCCATTGGTGCGCTCTGAAAGAAAATGCTCTTTTGCAAGAAGGTCATGGAACCAGTCCCAGGACTGCTTGGGGCAGTGCCTCCTGTTAGTGCTGTGCTGGCATAAGAGAAGAGCCCTCAGCGACAGACCTTGTGCCCTCTGTTTAAAGCTCGCTGTGTGCTGGGAGTGCAGGACTTTTTCCTGTGCTGTGCATATGCTTCGTTCTTTGTAGAAGAAGCTTATGAGTGGTTGAGAATGGCTGCCCTATCATCTGCACTGTAAAAAAAAAAGAGCAGATTGTTTAAAAGGCATTTTAAACTGGGTAAACAGCTTTCTTTTGGTCCAGCAGAAAATACTTCTGGTTTCCTTTGTTGTTCTTTTATGTCATTAATCCGTATTCTAATGACTGCTCTGCAGTGACCCACCTCTCCCCTCCCCCCCCATTGGAATTTACAGATGCTTTATTTTAACAGGTGGAATTTCACGAAACTGAAAATGCCAGTGCTATTAGAAAGCAAAGGGCTTCTGTGACAAAAATGTCCCAGCGGGAGGAGATGGTTAAAAAGTGCCTCGGGGAGCTTACAGACACCTGCAAAACTCTCGGCAAAATCTTTGATGTCCATTACTTCAATATTTTCAGTACTTCAACTCTAAAGAAAATAGCAGGTAATGCCAGCTCCTTGTTGGCCAGACCCCCTGCAGGCAGCGCTCTGCACGTGTGGCCGTGCCCTTGGCTGGCAGCACGTCCATGGCTGGAAAATCGAGAGGGGGGTCTGACTGTTCACAGCTGAGCGCGTCCCTCGGGAGCAGCGCCTGCTGCATCGGCTCCCACAGCTGTGGTTACGTATCACAGCCACTCAGGTGATTGCGCCGCAAGGCAAATTTGGAGGCATTTTCAGAGAAAGCTTTTGGGCAGGCTTCTGTACTGATCAGCCGGAAGTAAATCTACCAGAAAAAAAAAGGCCGTATTTCCTAAGCAAAACCAGAAGCAATTTCCCCCAGCATGTTCCACTGTGGTCTCTCTTAAGACATGAGGTTGGTAGGTCTGATCGGTGCCTTTGTTCCATTGCAGAAACCTTGTCTTCTGATGCGGAGGTTTTGCTGCAGATTGATGGTGTCACAGAAGATAAACTGGAGAAATATGGTGCAGAAATCATTAAAGTGATGGATAAGTACTCTGAATGGACAACGCCAGGTACTCTTTGCCATTAAGTGTGCATTTTCCTATTTAATCCTCTTCTTTCCTTACCTATAAGAAGTTCCACTCAAGGGTTACCTTGTTTTAAACTCAATTTGCTATTTCTTGGAGTTCAGTAACTACAAAAGGGAGCAATTGCACCTTTTCAGAGCGTACAAAGATCTCTGCTGTCTTTTCACCACTTAAATTCGGCACAGATCTGAAAGACTGGAAAGCAAAGAGTAAGCGTGCTGCTCTGCACCCCTGCTGCTGGTCGCTGGGTTTGTGTAATACACTCAGTTACACTGAGACTCCGGGACCTTGAGGTTAAGGATCTCACACCTCCATGTATTTTTCCACCTGAACTTACTGTGTGTGGGGTAGCATTGCAGCCTGGCCATCGGTAACCTCTTATTTCTCATACTAACTGAGGTCAGAACGTCCCGCTCTGCACTCGCTACCTTTCACTTACATGTGAAGAATTTCAAAACTGGGCTGAAAAAAGACAGGTGGTGTTTTACCATCGGGTTCTACAGCTGAAACACAACGAGCAGCTCAGGGGAGCACTGAGCCACGTCCTTCTGGCAACTTCACGTGAGCACAGCAGGTAGCCTGCGTTGGAATGAGGGTAGCAGCCATCAGATCTGACATTGGGGCCATCAGTAAACGCATGTGTACAAACCTGACTTAAGTACTGCATTGTACTGCCTGTGGAAGGAGTCCTGTTCTTCCCGTTACGGCAGATTGAGAAGGAGCTCTCTGCTGTCTGAGCCTGCCGGCATCTCCCGGCGTTGTCCTTAAAAACCACTGCTGCATTTCACTGTAGTATTTATGGTATATTCCATAATTCTTTCCATTGTGAAGGCAGAAAGCCCAGTGCTACCATGATGGTTGAGACAAGAAGCCAAGCTAGTGAAAATAGGGGTGATCTCTTTTATGTAGATCATGGTGAGCTGAACCCAAACTGCCTTCTGGCTGTTTTTGCTTTAAACCAGCCCAAGAAAGAAATGCCTCTCGGTGAGCAGGAGGAACGTGCTGTGAGGTTTGAAATGCAGGGACAGGGGTTGGTAGGATTAACGCGCCCTGGCTGGCCCAGGCAGCCTTTCCATTTCATTAGCTGTGATTCATTGACCGTCTGCAGAAGATGCTGCCTGCCAGAGCGTGGACACGGCCCCGGGGAGCGCTGGCACGCCTGGGAGTGAGGAGGAAGCAGAAGACGACGTTGTGACCTCGAGCTATTTTGGTGGCAATGCAAACCAAAGAAGGAAGAGGAAAAGGCTGCCAAACTTCGGAGAATCCAAGAGGAAAAAGACAAGCAGTGGTGGCAGCCAGCAGTTTTATTCCAAAGGGTATGTTGGCTGTGGTCAGCTGGAGCTTTTTGTCCAGGGTAACATGGTGATGATCCCAGAGCTGCACCATTAGCGTAGTACGTTTCTTAGTAATTGTGGGGCTTATGTGCAGGTTAGTTCATGCAGTGCTGAGCCTTGGAGCTCATCACATGTCATTTCTGGGCTTCTCAGTACAGTGTACCACCGTAGGTAAGCCACGATTTCACGATTCACCTTTCCACTGCTGGAAATCACCGTGTGCAGGGCAAATGAGAGGTACATTCTCAGTGCTTTCATACTAATCCCTTGTTCACTCGTAATTAGATTACACGATTGCGCTGCAATCAAACTTCAGCTTTGTTTTTTCTTAATTGGCTTGACCACGTTCTCCTCTGTAGGCATGTACTTCTCATTCTTTATCCTGCTGATCTGCTCGTGAAGCATAACTGTAGCACTGCTGCTGTTATTGCTCTTAAATGTATGCAAATTCAAACGGCTCCTATAGCTTATGGGTGCAGGAAGCGTAGTTGGTGACTTAGTGGGGTCTACGTGAAAAATACCTGCTTGATTTTGCACCTGCATCATCCCTGGCACGGAGGAGCTCAGAAGGATAGCACTGAGCTGTACTGCTGTGTTCTCCCAGACACGCTGTAAGGGCCCTGATGGAGAGCCACACCTGACTAAAACACACTGGCTTTTGTTAATTACCAACTTTTAATCACTTTAATGTCACGCTTATGGCAGGGGTGGCACAACACACCTTAGCTAGCACTGGGTGCTTGCTGCATCTTGTTCTGGGATGCCCCCTTCAGTGCTGGCTGTCCCCCTCTGGAGGGGGTGCAGGTTTTTGTGCATCTGTTTATTTGTGGGAAAGAGCACTTCCAGCTCAGCATTCTTCTCACCCTCTCCACCTTCCCATCTACTAAAACGTCAGTTGTTACATGCTGTTGACCCCGAAATGTCGCTTCATGTTGATACTCTAATTGGATTAATGGGAGTCAGGTTGGTCGGTGTCCCTGGTTCAGGCTGCCGCTCGCCCCTGGGCAGATGTCACAGCAGCAGCTACACTTCATTTGCATTGCAGAAGTACAGTCATCCAAAGAATCCTATTTAGTGTGCGGTGCGGAAGGAAGCCCTGTGCTTGCAGTGTAACACCGTGCTCTCTCTCCCTCCCCCGTGGCAGGGCCAGGTACCGGCGGACACGAAGGGCGCCCGGCTCCAGGGCTGCGGCTCCTGCACAGAGCTCAGCGCTGCGTGGGGCCGGGGCACGGCTGGGCATCATGGCGCCCCCCAAACCCAGCAGCAGGCGCTTCCTGCAGCCGTCCTACGCCGTGCTGCAGTGAGGGGCACGACGTGCTGTGCGCCGTGAGGACGTCGTCCTGGGTTAGTAGTGTTTATTTTGTTTGAGCTTCCTTCGCTTTGTACATTTGTCAAGTGCTAAACTTCACGTTAAATAAATATTTTTTTAAACTCGTGAGTCTATTCAGGCCTTATTTCTGCTGCAAGTACTGCACGGCGAGACTCATCCCCAGCCTGCACTAACACTGCCTCGGGGCACGCCTGGGATCACAAATCAGAAGCAGTTACTGGAGCTGTGAATCCCAAGGATGGGAACACCTCTGTTCGTCTCCCCTGCTGGTTGTGTAAGCGCTTCAGAGCTCTGTGAGTTTACATAGAATCATAGAAGGGCCTGGGTTGGAAAGGACCACAGCGATCATCAGTTCCAACCCCCTGCTGTGTGCAGGGTCACCAACCAGCAGCCCAGGCTGCCCAGAGCCACATCCAGCCTGGCCTCGGGTGCCTGCAGGGATGGGGCATCCACAGCCTCCTCGGGCAACCTGTTCAGTGCGTCACCACCCTCTGGGGCTGTTAACCCGATGTATAAAATACGATTTAGCAGTTCCAAGTTTCAGTTTTTCTCCCCAATCCTGGAACAGCTGCTGTGCACCCCGCGCTGCTGCCAGCACGCTGCACGGTTAGGCTTTATTTGCCGGCCTGCTGTGGGCCCTGGGGCGACACCAGGCAGCCCTGCTGTGTCGCGGCCTTCAGGAACGCAGGGCTCTCTCCACGTGCAGGTGCGGTGCTGGAGGAGCCGGCAGGCACAGCTGCTCCGCTCACTGCCTGGGCGGGGCGAGCGGCCCCATCAGCCGCCGCCGATGGATTCCGTGTGACCCGAGGCGCATTTCAGCATCGACCTCCTCCTGAAGAGGCGCGGGTGACCGGATGGGAGCGGAGGGCCCCGGGGCGAGGTGGGAGCCTCGCGTTGTGCCAGGAGGGCCGGGCTGCAGGGGGGGGGGGGGGGGGGGGGGGGGGGTCCCCGCGGCCGGGCGGTGCGGCGTGGATCTCGGCGGCCTCTCCGGCAGTCCCGCGCTGCGCTGCAGCTGCAGGGTGTGATTACAGCGCGTCTCCGCGCCACCTGCAGCGCGGCTCTGATGGGGGCGGCTGCGGGCGCAGCTCCGCTCTCGGGACGGGGTCGGACCGCACGAGGCGCCGCTCGGCACGGCAGCACGGCTCCGTCCCGGCAGCCCCGGGCGGCGCGCACTGCACCCCGCGCTCCGCTCCGCCCCGCCGTGCGGAAGGCGCCCTGGGAGGGGCGGAGCCGCTGCGGGACGCGGGAAGTGTCCGCTCCGCCCCGCGCCGGGACTGCCATGGAGATGGCGGCGGAGAGCGGGACGGGGACGGTGGAGCGCCGGGAGTTGTCGCCGCGTTCCCAGCAGCAGCTGCAGGTCGGGGCCGGGAGGTGGGGGCGGTTCGGCTCGGTTCGGTTCCCCGCTCACCACCGTGTCTCTCTCCCCGTTCCCCCCTCAGGAGCGCACCCCGCCGCCCCCCGCCGCGCCCCCCCCGGCCCCGCAGGCGGCCCCGCGCCGCTCCCCGCAGCTCCGCGTGCTGCTGACGCCGCTCCCCGCGCCGGGCCGGCGGCTGCCGCAGAAGCGGCTGTTGGGCGCCTACGATGGGGCGGCGGGGGGGGACGGGAAGCGGCGGCGCGCGGAGCCCTCCAGCCCGGAGCGCGCGGACAGCGGGTCGGACGGCGACGGCGACAGCGACGGGACGGAAGCGGGTGAGGTGGGTGCGAACACCGGGACGGGCAGCGAAGGGACCCCCCGCCTCCCCCCCCGCCGTTTCCCGCGGCGCGGACTGCCGGGCCGTTCTCGCCGTAGGATGGGAGCCCGCGGCTGTCGGCGTACGAGAGGAAACGGCTGAAGAACATCTCGGAGAACGCCAAATTCTTCGCTGCTCTGAAGCTGCACGAGGTCGGTGCGGGTCCCGGCCCTGCGACCGCCCCCTCAGCGCGCCGCGGCCCCGCGTGTCCGCCATGGGGGGGCTGGGAGCCTGCGCGGCCCCGCGGCGCCGGTGGGCACCTTCTGAATGGGTCGGGGCGGGCGGCGATGTGCCGTGTGTGCAGTGCCGTGTGTGCAGTGCTCTGTGTGCAGTGCTCTGTGTGCAGTGCTCTGTGTGCTGCCCTCTGTGCTCTGCGCTCAGCCAGGGCCGTTTGGTGCTCCTGCAGCTTGGTGAAGCAGCGGCTCCCGGGCAGCCAGGTCTGGTTCAGGGTGGCCGTGGTGCCCGGCAGGGCACAGCCTGATATGGGAGCCCTCTTTTTGTTATTTGTTATGAATAATTACCGCTAATTGCAGCCTTTGGGTGTTGTTTTTATAGAGCTCGCTGGGTGTGATTTTAACCTCTGCCTTTCTGTTTAAAGTCAGCCGCAAGACTCCACGAAATCGCAGCCAAAGGAACATCTCGGGTCAGCAGGAGGTAAAGCTGCCGTGTGAGCTGTGGCTGCGCCCTCTGAGCGCTCCTCTCTGTGTGTCTGTGCTCGGGGTGGGCAGAGCAGCCTGCAGCTGAGGAGCCGTCGGCAGCCCATGGCCCCGCTGGGTCAGTGCAGAGCTGTGCTGCTCGGCTCTGCCGTGCCATGGCGTGCAGGTGCTGCTGGGAGCGCTCTGCTGACCCGATGTCAGTGTGTGCCCTTCGTCCTCCGCGTCTGAAGCTGTTTCGGGTGCTTTTTGGTTGCTTTTCATTCTCCTTCCCTGAGGTATTTTTTTATTATGGCCCAAGGGAGAAGTGCTGAGTGATGTAAGCAGAGGGCAGGGAGAGGTTTCGGGGGGGGGCAGAGAAATGCACTGCATTAAATGCAGAGTAATGGGAGCCGTGATGAAAGGAGGGAGAAGATGGGCAGATCAGTGAGCGGAAGGATGAATTATGAATGAGGAGGGATGGGAGGAAAGCGGCGTCGGGATGTGTAGTACAAGGAAACAAGTGTCATAAATCCGTGTGTGCTGCCACTGCTCTGCTGTTCGCTGCTGTCGCCGAGGGAAGCAGCGATGGCAGCGCGGGGCGGTGCAGGTGGGCCCGGCTGTCGGGGCTGAGGGGCTGTTCTGTACTGTCTGGCTCGGGAATGGTGCTTACGGAGGAGTTCTGGTACTCAGCAGAGCTGTCACTGCAGGGCGAAGCCCAGGAAGGCCGAGAGCAGCACAGTGCAGCGCAGGTCCATGCGGCTGCAGAGGATGCAGCCCCCAGAGGTCCCGCAGGCGGAGGCACCGGCACAGGAGGAGGAATATGTGAGATGGGGATGGGGCTGGGGGGGCTGCGGGGGGACAGCTGTGTGCTGCTGGGGGGGCTGACTGAGCCCTCCAGGTGCTGCGTGGGGCTGTGCTGCTGGCAGAAGGGGAGCGCACGCCCCGAGCAGTGCACTGCCTGCATCCCCTCAGAGGTGGTTAATTAATAATGTTTGGGGGTGGTTAACAACGTTTGGAAGTGGTTGATGCTCAGAGGGCCATTAATGAGGCAGTGCACCCCGGGGTGCTGCTGAGGGTCCCGGGTGCTGCGGGCTGTGTTTCTCAGCAGTCTGCAGATGCAGGCAGTGTTACGCCTGTGGTCGATGTGAGCTGTGACCCAATGTCCCCATGTCCCAGCCCCAGGTCCCCGCAGGACCGCTGCCCATGGCCGCAGATGGGCAGGAGGAGAAGAGTGAAACAGCGCTGTTGGGCACCTGGCTGCAGCTGAGCGAGGTACGGCCGGCTGCCTTTGCTGGCATCTCTGGGTAACATCGCTCGTGTGCTACGTGGTCTCATTCTGATCTGCATCTCTTTTTGATCCTCAGGTGAAGAATAACAACACTGAAAAGCGCACGTGTGACATGAAGAGGTAAGGGGGGGGTGGCACAGACCCCGCTGTGGGCTCTGCTCCTCCCTGGGGTGCTGACGTGGCACTGTGTGCAGGTACCAGGCTGCCCTGAGCAGCATGCTGCTGCGTGAGGATGGCATCAGGAAGGTGGTGAGCAGCCGTGTGTGCTCCGTGGCCATCCACCCCTCAGAGAGCACCGTGCTGGTGGCGGCTGGTGACAAGTATGGGCACGTCGGGCTCTGGGACGCTGTAAGTGTGCTCCTCTGCCTATCAGCGCCGTGCTGCCACGCTGTGAGATGTAGCGTTGCCATTCCTACCGATGGGCTCAGCTAACGGCAGTGCCCCGGGAGCTGTGTTGGCGTGGGAGGCTGCTGGGATGCTCAGCAGTTTGGGTTCTGGGTTTGTGCTGGACTGAGCAGCTTCAGCTGTTTGAAATGCTCCACACAGTGCATGCTGTTGGAGACTGCTGACCCCTGCGGCCCCTCCCACAGCACCCCGTGGAGCAGCCAGCACTGCAGAGCTGTGGCGCTCGGTGGGAAGCACTGCAATGGCTCTCACTGAGCATCTGTTTATTGGCTTTTGTTGTCCAGAGCTGTACGGCCGAGGAAGGAGCGCACGTCTTCACCCCACACAACTCATCCGTCAACTGCATGCACTTCTCGCCCTCGCAGCCCACACAGCTGCTGTCCCTCAGCCACGACTCCCTGCGCTGCGGCGATGTCAGCAGGGCGGTGTTCGATGAGGTGGGTGCTGTGCTGTGCTGTGCTGCTCCCATTGCAGCCCAGGTGTTACGTGTGGGTTGTTAACGGAGGTGAATGTCCCACATCCCCGGGGGCACACGAGGTGACTTTGGCTGCTGTCATGAAGGTGGAGGTGCTGCCCAGCCGGTCGCGCTTTGACTGCAGCAGCTCTACATTGCTGAAGGAAGGAGGCTGGAAACTAAACTCACTGGGTGCCCCTCCCCAAATCAGCACTGCTTAAAGGTGGGGAATGAGAGCGGCTTAAAGAGCTAAAGCCGGCACAGAGCATAGAATCATCTCATAGAATAGCCTGGGTTGGAAAGGTCCACGATGCTCATCCAGCTCCAACCCCCTGCTGTGTGCAGGGTCCCCAACCAGCAGCCCAGGCTGCCCAGAGCCACATCCAGCCTGGCCTCAAATGCC
>PPHD01010905.1:7178-19245 GCA_002909625.1 Bambusicola thoracicus | reverse complement strand
TCCAGCCTGACCTTGGGTGTCTGCAGGGATGGGGTATCCACCACCTCTCTGGGCAACCTGTGCCACTGCCTCACTGCCCTGATTGTAAAAAACTCCTTCCCTATAACCAGTCTAAATTTCTCCTGTTCTAGTTCGAAACCATTTCTCCTTGTCGAACCACGGCAGACCCTGCTAAAGAGTCTGTCCCCTTCCTTCTTACAGCCCTCCTTTAGATACTGAAAGGCCGCCCTCGGGTCTCTCAGATCCTTCTCTTCTCCATGCTGAACAGCCCCAGCTCTCAGTCTGTCCATGTAGGAGAGGTGTTCCATCCCTTGGATCACTTTTATGGCCCTCCTGTGGATGCACTCCAGCAGGTCCATGTCCCTCCTGTGCTGAGGACTCCACATCTGGACGCAGTATTCCAGGTGAGGCCTCACAGCGCAGAGCAGAGGGGCAGGATCAGAGCTTGGTATGTGGGCTGTCCCAGGGAGAGAGAAAGGCTGGAAGAGAGAAAGTGTTTTATGTATTTAAACCATTGTTGTGCTTCCTTGAGTGAATGGTCAAGAGCATAAACACCTACCGGATATCAAATACCTGCATTGGGCTGCTGAAAGATGAGCTGCTTCTACAGGGTTTGACTGCCTCTGTCCATGGACTATCGGGTTAACAGAATAAACCCAGACTTCACATTTACTGTCTTTTCTTTTATAAGCAGAATGAGTTGTAATTAACTGGATAATTCTTATTGATTCCAAAAGAGGCAATGCAATAACTCTGAGATTTGGTAACATAATGCAGGGGGGTTACTTCATTCCACAACTATATATCTTTATAAAGAAGCAATCAATGACCACTGGAAGAAATGTGAGTGCATTCCTGAAAGCAGTTGAGGTATCAGTTAGAAGTACATGAAGCCTTATGATTCCAGAAGGGATGTGGACAGTCTGGAGCAAAGAAAATGAAGAGACTCACTTATTGACACTTAGTGTCCCCTCATTAGCTTACTGCTTGGTTTTTCTGTTTTCTTCCTCATCAAGAGACTATTTTTTCTGGAGAAAAGCATGTGGGGTTCAAGGGCAGATGGTTTGTGACTCACTGTGGTAGAGCAGAAGCAAGAAGCCAAAGACTGATGTACCACTTCACGCCTATGCAAAAATAACTGCCACATCATTTCTTCCCATTGAGAAACTGCTGGGAGATGTGTTAGGGTTGTGTTGACACTCTAAACGACTGTGCTTAGCTGAAAAACAATTTTGGCTGCCTCGTTTATTGGCCAAGACTACAGTTTCAGAGATGAGGAGCTTTTGCCCTTCCAGATTGCCGCTGCCTACCTGGCTGGGTCAGCCGGGCACAAAAGGCTTCCATGGAACTCCTTGGCTGTAGGTGCTGTTCAACAGATCACTGTCCAGGTGGAGGCCAATCATGAGTGGTATCCCACATGGGTCCATCCTGGGACTTGTACTCTTTAACATGTTTATCAGTGATGTAGACAGTGGGATCAAGTGCACCCTCAGCAAGTTTGTTGGTGACACCAAGCTGTGTGGTGCGGTTGACACAGTGGAAGGAAGGAATGCCATCCAGAGGGACCCGGATAGGCTTGAAAAGTTGGCCCACAGGAAGCTAATTCAACAAAGCCAAGTGCAACTTAGTACTGCACTTAGGTTGGGGCAATCCCAGGCATGTAGACAGACTGGGAGAAGAACTCACTGAGAGCAGCCCTGTGGAGAAGGACTTGGAGGTCCTGGTGGGTGAGAAGCTGGACATGAGCCAGCAGTGTGCGCTTGCAGTCCAGAAGGCCGACAGTATCCTGAGCTGCATCAACAGAGGGGTGGCAGCAGGGAGAGGGAGGGGATTGTCCCCCTCTGCTCTGCCCTGGTGAGGCTCCATCTGGAGTATTGTGTCCAGGCCTGGGGGCTCCAACACGGGAAAGATGTGGAGCTTTCAGAGAGGGACCAGAGGAGGGCTATGAGCAAGAACCAAGGGCTGGAGCACCTCTCGTATGAAGACAGGCTGAAGGAGCTGGAGAAGAGAAGGCTGTGGGGAGACCTCACTGCAACCTTGGGGCCCTGGGCAGCCTAATCTTGTATCTGGTCTAGCAGCTGACAGCCCTGCCTATGACAGACATTGGAGCTTGATGATCCTTGAGGTCCCTTCTAGCACAAGCCATTCTATGGTTCTATGATCCTGGACTTAAAAAAAAAATAAACAAACAACCCTCCTCTTGGAAAGTGAGATGTTAAACATCACTGTACCCCATGGGTACTTCGGTTCATATAGGAAATGTCTGCTATTTGTTTGTATCATGAAATAGAACAAGCTGCTCTTTCGTCTTTGCAAGCCATGCTTAAGGAATTTCTGCACCTCTGTCAGGCAAAACCAAATGCATCCTGCAGCCTCATCAGTCTGCTAGTGATGAAAATATCTCTGTTAATCTAATAATTAAAATCAAGTAAGCAAACAAACAGGAATTAATCATGCTAATTAAATGCTAATTAAAACAAGAGGAATCTACTGCCATCCAGCAAGATGGTGACTTCCTCATGTCAATGCACTTTAAGAAGAGGTTGCACGTACCTGTTAGGGATTGGACCTGGCAGCTCTGACTCTCCAGACTTATGGAGCTGAGCTTGCTGTACTCCATGCTCTGCTTTGCAGCCTGGGAATGAGCTGCCATGTTTTACCTCATAAGAGTGAAGCTGTCCTCATGCTGGGTTTGTGTCTCTGTTGAAAGCAGCAGAGGGTCGATATTGCTGTGAGTGAGAATGCCTTTTTTTCAGCCACAATAAAAAATGGGGTGTTGCTTTAGAAACAGAAAGGCAGTAAGTTTTGGACTGTGGCAGGAGGGTGAGAGATGAGAGGGGGAGATGCTAATCCCAAGTCTCTGCCCACGCAATGCTGATCTACATGCTCAGAATGTGTGTAATCAGTAGCTGAAAAATAAAGCATTGCCTCATCACGACATGTTAACTGCCTGCATCTTATGCCCATATTTAAGTATTTAATCTGCAGAGCTGTCTGAGGTTCTTTCAACAACTTGCACGTGCATGCACGTGTGCACAGGTACAGTGATAAGTACATGAGAACCTACTGAGGCATCGGTGAGGTGCTTTGAATCTCTGATGTTGACTCACGCAAATTAACTTTTTTAATTGCAGACACTCAGCGGTGTCCTATTTATTAAAATGCCAAGATGAGATTTCCTGTGGCTCGGGAAAAGACATGATTGTGCCTTTCAGAAGTGACATGGCAAGTGAAACAGCTGGGATAATGATAAACATCTGCCAGGTGCTTCAATTCTTTTAAGATGATATTTGTATAACTCCGGTACAGATAACGGCTTGCACAAACAAACCCCATATAAATGAGCAGGGAACAGAAAGGAGCGTGCCAGTTCTCTACAGCATCACGTTGGAGACTGGGCATGTCTGATGTGTCCTGTCACAGGGTCTGGCTTGGACTTTTCCCCCTCCCATAACAGAGCTTACCTGTCTATTTTTGCTATGATGTGTTTCCTTTGACAGTTCGCTCCCACGTTTCAGTGATGAGGAAGGCAAGAATTCTATTCTGTTTTCCTATTTAGAAACAAATGCAGTGTTCCTAGAGCCCCTGCTACATTTGCACATGGAGACAGATGTCTCCTCTCACACACATGTACTTTATGAAGCAAGAAAGGTCTGAAAAGAAGGAAATGAAAAGGAAATGGAGTTTGGCTGTTAGCAGCTCCTGAGAGGAGCTGTTTTTTTTCTCACCAACAGCTGCAAAATAAACTGCAGACCAAATCAGTTAGCGACAAGAAAATACCTAAAGAGGGAATAGACTGTAAAAGGAAGAAAGGGGTTAGAAGGGTGCCTTTGTGCTGTAGAGGGCATCTGTTCCCTGGGGCTGCTTCCTGGAGCACTGAAACAGGATGCCCAGAGAGGTTGTGGAGCCTCCTTCTCTGCAGACATTTTAAACCCACCTGGAGGTTTTCTTGTGCAACCTATTGTAGGAAAACTGCTTTAGAAGGGGGTTGGATGAGGTGATTCTGAGTCCCTTCCATCCCCTATGTAATTCTGCATTTTCCTGTGCCTTTCCCAGGCTTGGCTGGTTTCAGACATCTCCATCCTCCTCGGCATCCTCCCTATTCCCATGCTCCACAGGAGGCATCTCCCTTCATGCCAAGCAGCACAGAAAGCAGCAAACGCTACTCTGTTCAGCACTGGCCCCTTCTGCAGCTCTCTTTCACTCTCACTTCTCAACAGAACAGGGAGAAAATACAATGAAAGAGGCTCATGGGTTGAGATAAGGACAGGAAGGTCATTTGCCAGTTACTATCACAGGCAGACAGACTCAGTGTAGGGAGATAAATGTAATCTAGTGCCTATTGCTAATGTGGATGTGGAGGTGGGCATCACAGGTTGCTTGGCAGCAGCAAAGAGCTGATTGTCAAGGAGGAGAGGTACCACAAAGAACTGAAAGGTGGAGACAAGGAAGGTGCTGTTAGAATGGTCTTTACAGAAACTTTCTGAATGAAAAAGGGACACATCATAAAGCAAGGCACAGCCTGAAAGAGCCTTGTAAGAGCTGGAGATGCGCAGTTGGTTAGGAGATAGTGGAGGTGGTAAGCAGAGTAAACCTGCAACAGCTAGAGACTGCAAGTCTCTTAAGCTGATTGTCATAAACATTTGATTTCTGAACTGATTTATTCATGATCCATTTAATGGAGCATGTGGTTTACATTCCTGTCCTCAGTAATCTTTGTAAATGAAACAAGCCACTGGCACAGGCTCCCCAGGGCAGTGGCTGCAGCCCCAGGCTGCAGGAGTTCAAGAAGTGTGAGTACAGTGCTCTCAGCTTTATGGTCTGGTTTTTGGGTGATCCTGTGTGAAGTCAGGGCTTGGGTTCAGTGATTCTTATGGGTCCCTTCCAAAACCTGGGATATTCTGTGATTCTAACACAGATCTACAGGACAGTGTGCTGAGGTTTGAGGGTTGCTCCTACGGATGTCTGCAGGGCAGGAGGAGTTGACCCACCTCTGGTTGTCCACAAGGGGGCTCCTAGAGCGGCGTCTGCCTGCCGTGTCCTCCCCACCACAACACAGGAAAACACCCAGCTCTGCTTTAGGATTTTTCTCTTAAAAAAGCATAAAACCCAAAAGACCATCCAGTCCAACTGTCAGCCCATCTCCATCATACCACTCACCACGTCCCTCAGTGCCACATCTACACGGCTCTTGAACACCTCCAGGGATGGTGACTCCATCACCTCCCTGGTCAGCCTGTGACACTGCCTCACCCCTCTTCTGGATTAGAAATTTTTCTGACTATCCAACCTAAACCTCCGCTGGTGCAACTTCAGGCCGTCACCTCTCATCCTATCACTGTTATCTGGGAGAAGAGGCTGACCCCCACCTTGGCACAACCTCCCTTCAGGTCATTGTAAGAGCAACAAGGGCTCCCCTGAGCCTCCTCCAGGCTGAACGATCCCAGTTCCCTCAGCAGCTCCCCATAAGATCTGTGCTCCAGACCCCTTGCAGCTTCGTTGCCCTTCTCTGGACACACTCCAGGGCCTCAATGTCTTTCTTGTAGTGAGGCCCAGAACTCAACACAGTACTCAAGGGGCAGCCTCACCAGCGCTGAGTACAGAGGCACTGTCCAAGCCTGGACAACCATTTTCCCATCAAAAGTTGGCTTTTTCATATGCTCTGGTAACCACTGGCTTAAGTGGCCTGCTTGGAGGTTTGTGTTGTGGCATCAGCCCCAACATATGGAATCAGCAGAGGGTTCCTGTGTTAGAAACTGTGGTGCAGATAACATTTATTTTGTTGCCAGTGGTTTGGGGCACCTCAGGGTCACACCAGTGGCCTCTGGGCAGGCTGCAGAGTCTCAGCCACCCGACAGCCACCCCCTCATTGCAAGCTGGTGCCTGCTGTGCCATCAGGGTGCTGAGCCCAAATCAGAAATAACTGATATACAACAGCTGCATGTGAGCCTGTGGTAATAGTGGAAATGCTGTGCTTTGCCCCGTGATCAAACGTTTTAGGATCTACTGGTACCAAGTGCCCAGGAGGCTTAATTTCATCTCTGCCCCCATCCTCTCACAGCACACATTGGTGTAGCCATAGCACGGATGCTGTGCTGAGCCACCAGCTCCCACTGGCTCTCTCCTGAGCTCCAGGGAATCCTCACCATAGCCTGTGCACAGTGGCACATAGTAACAGGACACCAGATGGTAAATTGCTCCCTGAGGCACTGGAAGCATATCTGTAGGCGGTCATTTCAACAGACAAGTGGCTTCTTTTGGTGAAGTGAAGCCTGTTGCCAAAGGTGCTGAGCCAAACTCACCAAACATCTGGGCGACATCACTCCAGCTAATTCAGAGCAGTTTTGGTTATACCTGCTCTCTATTCAGCCAGCTCTTTTTCCACTTATTTTATGTAATCTTTGTATAATCGCAGACATATCCTCAGGGTTCCCGGTTCTTATTCCTGTGGGAATGAGGCAGCAACAGCACCAAATCTGATTTTAAGGGGATGGCTGTAGGGAAGAAACGCATCCCTGCACCTCTCTGTTCTGCTGGGCCAGCTGCACACTGCCTTTGCAGGCAGCATCATCTTAGCCACATCTTGAGCCTCTTTGAAGGTCTGTGTTGCTGCTGGTACAATGCCCCAGCCCAAGGGCAGCTCCTGAGCCACGCTGGGTTTCTCTGGAGGGTTTGTGCTGTGTCCCTGCGCTCCTCACAGCATCCTGCACTTTCCCCCTTTTCCAGGAGGTTGGGTGCTTCCCGTCCTGGTTCTGCCAACCGCTTTTTGGATCAGCACTGTTTTGGGAATGGACATTTCAAGGCTGTGATTTCTTGCAGAAGAGGTGCTTGGAACTATTTCTGTTTGCCTGGTTTATATGACTTCTAAAGAAGACTTGAGAAAAGAACTTCTTAGGATTTGCTTGTCCTTTTGTAATGGACCAGAAAGCAATGCAGAATGTCCGCATGGACCAGAAGACCCATTTGTTGCCACAGTCCAGAAGGAGCTTGAGTTAAAACTGAGTACCTCATGCCTATGTCTTTGCTTTGCTGAGCGATGTCCATAAATCCCTAAGGGAGTGTGCCAGAGGCCTGAGCCAAGCTCTGTCAGTGGTGCGCAGTGCCAGGACCGGAGGCCATGGGCACAAACTGGAGCACAGGAGCTTCCCTCTGAACACCAGGAGCCCTTCTGTGCTGTGCAGGGATGGAGCACTGGCACAGGCTGCCCAGAGGCTGTGGGGTCTCCTCCTTGGGGATCTCCCAGAGCTGCCTGGATGTGGCCCTGGGCACTCTGCTCTGGGTGTCCCTGCTGGGGTAGGGGCTGGAGCAGAGGGACCCAGAGAGCCCTGCCAGCCTCAGCTGCACCACGCTTTGATTAACACAGGGAGATCAAGCTGATTAAATAGAAGAGAGAAGAGAAATACTGATACTTACAGTAGTTTTCCGCAACATTTATTTTAGAATAGAAATTCAATTTCTAGAATAGATTTCGAATAGCTGTTGTCTAATTTGGATAAGCTAAGATGGATTTTATTTTGGAGTCATGTTAAGTGAAACAGTGACTGCAAATGCAAATGAAGTTATGTTAAGCCAAGGGAATATCATATCCTGAATTTATGGTGGACTTCCACGTGCAGTGTACAGCTACATGATGAGTACAGAAACTGGACAGTTTGAAATTCAGATGGAAGTTGGAGAGTGACTTTCTGGTCCCTGGTTTAATGTCTGTACGGGTACAGCTAACTACGGTCTGCAAGAAGTCTCCAGAGTCATCCATGCACTGCATAAGATCACTGATTTCCCCCCATGCATTTCAGTGCAGTCGAGTGATCCTTCAAGATGCACGAGGACACGCTTTCTCTTTTCATCCTTTGTGTTTTGCTTTCACATTCCCCCATTTCTCTGTCTTTTTAACATTATTGCCGTTTCTCTTTGCAGGCTAAGGCTGTTCTGCACCTCTCTGCCTCTCTTCCTAATAGTCCATAGACAAAGAACTTTCGAACCATTCCTTTCGAAGGCAGCCAAGCTGCACCTGTGCAGTGCAGTGGGAACGAATAACCCAGTGCTGCTGTTTGTTTGCAGGCTCTCTGCTTGCTCAGCCTGGTGCTGACTGCCACACACAGCAATTCCAGGCCTGGCAATTCTAAGGAAACTCACCAACTCTGTTTATTTCTGGAGAATATGTCGTAATGGGGACGGAACATTAATTAAAAGGCATTACAAGCTCACAGATGTGGTTTGCTGCATGTGTTGTTGTACTGCTCCCACAAGGGTATTTATCACAAGGTCACAAATGGTTTGGCCAGCACACCAGACCCCCTCCTTACAGCCTGCTGCAGGAAGCAGGAGGATGCCAAGTGCAGGGAGGTGCCACACACCCAACAGTGGACAGCAGGACCGGTGCAGCTCAGCAGCCAGAGGAAAAAGAAGAGGCATCATTAGCAGACCGCAGGCATACAGGAGAAGGCTGCGTGGCCACGCAGCAGTGCGACAAAGGTTTCCTTTCTTCCTCCTACCTCCACAATGTGCCAGCTGTTCTGTCATTTTGATGTATTTTACTGAAGGGCACCACCCAGCAAAAGCAAACCAACCCAGCCCCGAAGCTGCAGCGGAGCTGATGTGAGGAGAACGCTCCACGTGTGTGCCAGGAGCTGGGGAGCTTTCTGTCCTCAGATATTTCATTTGGTGACTCCGAGTCAAATAAAGAGTTTGGTCATACTTTTAAGGCTGGAGAAGGCCTGGGTTCAGCTCTACTGTGCTGAGGTCCCTAAGCTGGGTTTTGAACAGTCTTCGCATTTCAGGTAGGACAGATGGTACCTTCAGTATGCACTAAACACGTGTGTCTAAGTGTAGTCCCACTTCATTGATTTTTGTTCCAGGCTTATCTCACTATAGCCAGGAGGAAAGCGGGTAAGATGCAGAGGTAAAATGTACTCACTATCCAAAGAAATGGCACCGTAACACCCTGTAGCCCTCCCTGCCTAACAAACACTTGTGCCTATGTTGCTCAGCTTGAGTTTGTATTGTAGACCTTTGGAGCAAAGCTAGCATGTTGTTTTATGGCTTGCAGTGCAGCTGTAGATCAGCTCAGCCAGGGGAGCTTGGCTACCTCGGCACATCGTACCACAAGAACATAACATGACAGAGCACTGTGGAAGAGACGTTGAAGCAGAAGGTTAATGTCCAAGCACTTGGTAGAAGACTAAAAGGAGATCACCACAGCAACAAGATAAGGAGTGGCTGCAGGAAGCCTTGTAAGGAGAGGTGTCATTCCACCAGACCCAAATCCTTATCCTATAAGACTACACAGACCTGCTGAGTTCCAACAAATAACAGTAGGGGAAGAAGAGATCCCACCAACTGTGCTGCACACCACAAAGGGCCAACAAGCAGTCATTTGGACAGTGGGGGAGTGAGACCCCCTCTGACCACCCACCTATTTCCAGAGTACTCCAAATCTTGAAATGCACTTCTGCAGGGTTAGGGCCACATCTCCATCACAGCGTTAGAGGGGCCCGATGACCACATAAGATCTCAGACTCACTGACAAATGGTGACTGAACACCTCCTCAGGGGGGCTGTCAGAGCACAGAAGGCTGACAGCTGGGGTGTGCCCACTGTGAGGACTGCTGGGACACCCCTGGGTCCCACAGCGGTGGTACTACTTCCTATCTCTACAGCATATATCACATAACACAAGGCATATCATCATAACTTATCATCATGAGTGGTGTCCCACAGGGGTCCATCCTGGAAATGGTACTCTGTAACATCTTTGTCACTGACACAGACAGTGGGATTGAGTGCACCTTCAGCAAGTTTGCTGATGACACCAAGCTGTGCGGGGCAGTTGATATGACAGAAGGAAGGGAAGTCATCCAGAGGGACCTGTACAGGCTTGAAAAGTGGGCCTACAGGAACCTAATGAGGTTCAACAAGGCCAAGTGCAATGTGTTGCACTTTGGTCAAGGAAATCCCAAATATGTGTACAGACCGGCAGAAGAACTCGCTGAGAGCAATCCTGCCAAGAAGGGCTTGTGGGTCCTGGTGGACAAAAAGCTGAATATGAGCCAGTGGTGTGTGTTCGCAGCCCAGAAGGCCAACAGTATACTGGGCTGCATCAACAGAGGGGTGGCAGCAGGGAGAGGGAAGGGATCGTCCTCTGCTCTGCCCTTGTGAGGCCCCATCTACAATACTGCGTCCAGGCCTGGGGACCCCAACACTGGAGGGATGCAGAGTTGTTGGAGCTGGTCCAGAGGAGGGCCACAAAGATTCTCAGAGGGCTGGAGCTTCTCTCCCATGAAGAAAGGTTGAGGGATTTGGACTTGTTTAGCTTGGAGAAGGCTCCAGGGAGACCTCATTGCGGCCTTCTGTACTTGAAGGGAGCGTATAAACAGGAGGGGGAGTGACTTTTTACACAGTCTGATAGTGACAGGACAAGAGGGAATGGCTTTAAGAAGGGGAGATGTAGCTTAGATGCTAGGAAGAAATTCTTTACTCAGAGGGCAGTGAGGCCCTGGCACAGCTGCCCAGAGAAGCTGTGGGTGCCCCATCCCTGGGGGCACTCAAGGCCTGGTTGGACGGAGCCCTGGGCAGCCTGAGCTGCTGGGTGGCACTGCCCACGGCACGGGGTTGGAGTAAGATGGTTTTTAAGCTTCCTTCCAATCCAAGCTGTTCTACGATTCTGTGATTTCTTATATAGCACCAAAAATCACCAGGCAATAAATAATTTGAATAAAATCGTTAACCGGCCATTTGTTGACGTTTCCCCTTAATTTACCCCAAGGGAATCTCAAACCTCACGACCTCTGTACCGGGGTAGCCTGGTGCCGGGTGGTTACACACTAATGCTAACCAAACACTGCCAAGAGGATGTAAGCAGTGATATCTAAATTGGTTGCCAGTAATTAAGAGATGTGTTTAATGGCATGGGGCAGATCAACAGGGCTGAGTGCAGAGGATAGGCTTTCCCAGGGCAAGAGCCAGCTAAATTGTCCTGGAAACTCCTATTCATTTTTACAGGACTGGTTAATAAAAACAGGCATCCCCTTCTTCCAAAAGTGCTGATGGCGGAGGGCAATTCCTTCTGCGTCCATCTCCTTATGACAAAACTGCTTTAATACAGCACAGGCTCTCTGCGAGTCACTCCTTGCTTTGCAGTCCCTGATGTTAAGGTGTTTCGAAAGCACCGGGAATCGCAGAGAACAAACGTGGCTGAACAACACAAGATGAACCAAACCCAAAGTAATATCCTCCAGCTTTTCCTTTAGCGTTGGCTTTCGCACCGTTCTCATTATTTCATGGTCCCTGCTTGCTCCGTTGGCAAAAATCCAAGCATTTCAGCACACAAAGAGTTACAGCTACCAAAGCCCTGGCAGATGTCCGCCCTTCTGTGACTCTTTGCAGGAGGAAGCGCCTTTCCTTGCACTGAACGCCTGGTGAAGCCCATCGCTGGGGCACAGCCTTGGAGCTGCCCATTTTTACCCATGTCTTATGCCACTGCCGGTCTCTGTGTAGGTCCTGGACACTTTTGATCCCACCAGAGCCCTTCTCATGCGCCGGCATGGCAGCAGGAGCTTGCAGGCTGCTGCCCGATACCTCTGTGAGATGAGGTTGTAGAGGATAGGATTGATGGAGGCACTCAGGTAGAACAGCTGCAGGGCAAAGATGTTGAAGTATTGGGAGAACAGCATCGTTCTGGTGTCTCGGGTGCTTATAAATATGATCCTGCCAATGTGGAAAGGCAACCAGCAAATTACAAAGGCCAGGATCACCACAGCTACAAGACAAAACAATACAAACCATAGTTAAGGAGTGAGTTAGTCCAACAGTCATCTTGTATTCTCAGTTTCATAGAATCACAGAATGATTTGATTTGGAAGCACCTTTAGCACATACAAACACCCTTACAGCAGCCACATGGCTGAAGCAGATGTGGAACAGCCAAGCGTGTGGTTTAAAGTGTCACCTACGGGGTGACTAAAATAAATCACTGTATTCACAAGTGTAATCATTCTTGCTTATAAATGCATGCAAGCAAAGTGAATAATCATGTGCGGAGGATCCCTCGTGTTTCTCAGAGCTTAGC
>PPHD01010904.1:8948-19247 GCA_002909625.1 Bambusicola thoracicus | reverse complement strand
ACAAAATAGATACGTAAGTTATAGACCAGAAAGCAGGAGTTAAGAAAGAACAGCCTTTGCAAAGTCAGTGGCAATGGGTATTGGTGCATTTGCAGTCTTTATTGTTAAATCTCCCTCATTCAGTGGAACTGAGTATTCTGTGTTGCAGAGCTCTTTTGAATCCTACGAATATGTTGTGTGCATATTTGAAGAAGAAAGAAATATCCAGCCTCCTTTATTTCTTTATTTCACTCATTAACCAACTCTTGGGCTTTAATTCTCTCCCACGTGCCAATTCTGAATAGATTTGCTTCTGTTCTTCAGGATCTGCCCAGGTTTCTTCTTTTTCCTGCAGTGTATGCATAACATTTGCTTCTCACTAGGCTAACATGAATGTTTTTTTCTTTTTTCTTTTTTTTTCTTTTTTTCTGGCAAAGCTCATTTAGATAGATATTTAGATTATTGAGTTTGCATTCTATTTTTTTTTTTTTCTGGATCATCCTGAGTCTAGTAGGATAGTCTTCAAAATCAGGGAAAACTAAATTAACCTTGATTTGAAGAGAGGAAAAAAATAAGTATCTTTATGGAAGGAAATCTCTTGCAAGAGAAAGGATCAATTTTCGATACACACATAGGAGAGAGATTGCTGAGAAGGCATTCTGATTGTACTTTGGGACTTGTTGATTTGATACTGTATTAAATAAATACTAGTACTGGAAAAAACATCAGAGAAGGCCTCCTTGAAGCAGTCCTCCTTAGGCTCAAAGCAAGGATTTCTATCAGTTCTCACTTGTTCAGAAGTTTTGGTGTGCCAATCATTCTGCAGAAGGAAGCACTTACCTAAATACTCTAATGGTAGAATATGGTGAACTGAAGGTAAAGGATTCCACAGTCTGTTTTTTTAACTGACTTCAGGAGTATTTTCATAATGTAAGCTTAACTTTTTATTGTTGGGAGCTCTTGGCTTTGAAGCATGGACTTGAACTCCTTTTGTAATGACACATGAAGTTCTAATCTGATCATTCCTAAATGCTCCATATTGAGAATATTAATGCTCATCTCATTCCCAGATCATCGTTGCTTTTTCAGCTTTCTTTTATAATCAGTCCTTTTCAAAGTCACTTGCTAACCCATGAAAAATGTAGCATAAATAAAGTCTTGGGACTGCCAGTCATGGTGAATTTCCATTGCCTTTTGACATGGAATGTGTTGTCAAAAGTATTGGCTCTAGATCATAATTTCAGATAGGCAGTTTAACCCAAATACAGTGAATGGTTTCAGGCATGCAAATTGGTTCAGCTTTTCAGTTTGCATATTTTAGTGCAGCTAGATAATTCTCAAAATCGAGATAAAGTCTATAGTCACTCTCATTTGAAATGTATTCATATTCTTAATACGATGAGTGTTTAAACTCTTAGACTGAATGTTTAAGGTTTGATCCACAACCTATTGTCAGCGCTGCAGAGATTAAGTGACTATGCCACCCATGAATTCCTTAACTCATGGGTAGATAGTAAGCTTTCTTTGGCATTGAAGAAGGAGCTTTAGGTATCAGTAAGGATGTGGCTCCTAAAAGCCTGTATACTGTGGAAAGACGCTTCAGCTAGTAAGTAGTACAGAGAAACTGAAACCAGAAAAGGAAATAGCTACACATTCCCCCAGAGAAAAGCCTGTACACTAGATCAACCCATTTTTTTCATGGAAAGCGAGAGAAAGGAAAAATAAATCCTGTAGCCAAGATATCCACCTAGAATATAGTCTTGTTTTACCTACTACCTTCAGTTCCTCATGAAAGAATGCTTTTCCAAGGTCTAATGTAGGCATCCTAATACTTGAACTCAGATTTTTTAAGTCCTGCTACCAAGGTTCTGATGCTATTTACATAAGTTTCTAAATAGTCACCAGGCTTGGACTTCTTTCCTGTATCGATAAAATTATATATTCAGTCTCTCTTTGTCCTCTTTCCACCTTTGGTTTAATTAATATTTCTATTGTCGTGCAATAAGTAATAAGTGGCTTACAGTATAGAAAGAGAGGAAAAATGACATTTTATTTTCTGGTAGCTCTTTATGTGAGGCTAAAGGTATGTAAGTTAATTGGGGCTTTTGCTGCTGGGCCACATTTATTCGGTCAGTTGTGCTTTCTGATAGAAACATCAGTGCCCTCAGAATGTGCGTGTAGGTGGTGTTAGCAGCTGAAAACTTCACTTAAACATGAACTTTATTATCAAGCTAGCAGGTAAACATTTGTAAAGTGAATCTAGATATTTCGGATGACTGCTGATCTAGGGAAGCCAAGAGTGCTTATAGGAAGCTACAGTTCCCAGAAGTGCATATGAGAGATTTCTGTCAGAGTGAGAGTGAAGCGTCTACTGGAGTCTCCAGGGTCCCAGATTTCACAGAAAGTGGTGTTCGGTGTGGGACCTAGGTGGAAACTATCCTGAGCTTCAATAAGGGCTCTGATCATTACAGGAACTCAGAATGTGACACAGCATGTTGCAGCAGAGAAATGTAGATGTCACCCTGCTACTTTGAACTTAGTTTCATTAGGTTTTTCTTTTTTGATTGCTTGTTTGTTTGCAAAAAGCACTTAGAAAAATTGTTTTCCTTGTTAGCTTCTCAGTGAAGAGAAAGAAGATCACAGTGATTTGTGATAGACCTGCCTGATCCACATAGATACGTGTTTTTTAAATCATTATGTTGATTTTATAATAACTTTCTATGTAGACCTCACTGATTTCTCAAGATGAAGGTCTGTGATTTATTGTATGGAAAGAAGATCTAGTTAATATAAATCATTCTCATAATATGAATCATGGACTTATCCAGAAAAGCTCAGTTCTATCACATGTAGAGGAGTCTACTGTATAAATATGATTGTTATTTTTACTGCTACTTTAGTTATGCAGTCATGTATTATAATGGAGGTGGTAGCTGTGTGTGGTGTGTATGCCTGATAAGGGTTTGTCTTGTTCTCTTTCCTAAATGCCTTCATGTGAATCTTCTAATTCAGCAACCCACAGGCTGAATGTGTAAACTGACTGCTTTGTCTCAGGCCAAAGAATTTAAGAGTCTGCCAGCAGTACTAAAAATCTTGGAAGAGACTAACTTTTTGACTGCACAAACTATAGAAAGAATTTTCATCAATCTATAGCAATTACAGTTTTGAGTCTTGATATGGGGAGCATTTTGATTTTTAATATTTTATGACTTTGTCTTAACTCTCTGGTAAAATAATATTAGGCAAAAGGAGTGTACCAGCAGCATAAGCTGGAAGGAAAATGATAGTAACTCTTTCAGTTTTTCTGGGGATATGGAAAGCAACCAAATAAATAACATTTACATGGCCTGTCTATGGACTGTTATGCTACTGATAAAAATAGGTCCACAGTCCAGTCTGTGGCATGTGAGGAATCATTGCTATCATCTGGATAACACAGAAATTAAGGCTTGATTCTTTATTTGGAGTTGTAGGAAAGTGGCTGGTGGGAATAAAATAAATTCCCTAGTCCTTAGCCACTCATCCCTCATGAAAGTTAATGGTGGAGGAAAAAGTGTGCATTTTATAGCAGTTTGAGGTAAAATCTAAAACAGGTTGTATCTGGCTGCTCTTCGTGTAAATACTGTGCAGTAATTCAACTGAAAACAGAATCTGCCTATGGCTTTCATATTAGTTAATTAAAAAAAAGAAAAAACACCCAACCACATCAAGATGGTTCTTAGAGTATGCACATTATACTACTCTGCCTTCAGCCATAACGGGCTTTCCTTACGCCAACATATTTATTGTAGCTATACTTTTATAAATCTACAGGAACAACGTTCATTGCTCTACAGTATCTATAGATGAGAAATATTAGTTTAATAATTTTTATGAATGATTGAAATATCAGATTTGTAGATTGCGGAGTATTTAAGGTGAACCTGTTTCTGTTCCCTTAGTGTGTGTATAGTAAGTGGTGTATTCAGATTGCTATGTTAGTATGTAATTCCAGTGAATGCATTTCACACTACATAAAACTCCCTACAATCCAAGAGTGATGAAAGATTTCATTTCAGTTTCTGAGATTCTGGCATTAATATTCTTAATGCTTCTGCATTCTTTGCTTAGGGAAGAGAAATTTATAATGGGAGTTACAGTTATTTTCAAAATGCATGTTCCTTATTTCTCATAAAATTTTCTTCGTGTGTATATATATATATATATATAGGTAAAACACATAGTTCTGTAAGTATATTTATGCATGAAGGAAGGAAAGAGTAAATTGTCTTAGTGCCTTTGAAATAAATCAAATTATAAGTGATGTTTCTTGTAATTGTAGATTGCAGTGTAGACGTCAAGGATGTGGTATCAAGTGGCACTTGCTTCATCTTGCATAAAATGTCTCCACGTAGCTCTGAGCTTAATAAGCATATAGACCAAATCCTGTTTTATTGTTTTGTTATAATTTAGTTGTGTTACTTAAAAAGTTTGAAGAAAACGCCCTATTTCTGACTCTCTACATAAAGGGATGTTTCTTT
This sequence comes from Bambusicola thoracicus, assembly GCA_002909625.1. Classification (NCBI taxonomy): domain Eukaryota; kingdom Metazoa; phylum Chordata; class Aves; order Galliformes; family Phasianidae; genus Bambusicola; species Bambusicola thoracicus. Next base: position 14,748 of record PPHD01010904.1, on the reverse strand, counting down.
TGCTTCTTAATATTCAGTGCAATATACACTTAAAAAGAAAAAAAAAAAAGCTCTTTGAGCAAATTGAATGCAGTATAACAACACATTGTTTGTTCTAAGCATTTGGCTGGAGATAACCTTAGAATTCACTGTGTTCCAAATTCATAGAACATTATGCTTGTTTACCTAAATACTTTGGCTCAGACTTAATCTCCTGCAAAGCTGCTTAATTTTCAACCAATTTTTTCAAAGTCTAAATGTTGCTTACATTGTTCATTATATGATATGCTCAGATCCTTGTTAATGCACGTTTTGAAATTAATGTTCGCTGAAGTAACAATTGATTATTATCATGGTAATCATGCACTTATGCTTTATTGTTGCATATTCCTTGATTGAGAAAATATTACCATGAAAAAGAATTATGCTAATAATATAACCAGGAGGAAACAACAACAACAAAAAGATGTTTCTACTTCTATAGGGTACTGCAGACGGAAAGAGCTTAGTAAGAACTTTGTATTTTACTTCTGCTTCTGTCATTCATGTGAGCGTCAATCCCAAACAGCTGAATTAAAACAGGGTCAAATTTATGTCTGCCTCTATTACTGGAAGTATAGCATGAAATCTGAAATATTACTGCTGTCATTTAGATTTTGTAATTTATTTCTATTTTCTATGTCCTGATTCATTTTTATTTGATAGAATTTTATGATTTCAAACTGTGTTCTCTTCAAGGTTCTGGGTGTCCTTTAATGAAAACAGCTATTCATCATCTCAAACAAGTCAACAGAGACAGTCTTGGTGTTTCAGGTAAATGACTTCAGTTAATATGAAGGGCAAAATATCTAAATCCATTTACTATGAGTGGAAATAAAGCTAACTTCTGGCTTAAAAAACATCATACATAATGTCATACTTACAAACATCATATTTGTTATTATCATGCTCCAAAAACAGTTGTTGTTTTTAGGAAAGTGAGATTAAAATTGGAAACTATTGGTTCAAGTTCTATAGACATGCTTATTTCCATTTTTTTTCCCTAATGGTCTTTGTTAACATCAGTGCAAATAATAAAAGGAAATAACTAATCCTTTATCAGGTAGCAAAGTCAGTTTCAACTACTATGTGGATTTTGCAGTGATAGTTTCTCCCATCAATTAAAATGAAAATAAACTAAATCACTGTATCACATTTTGCAGGGTTTGATCTCACAGAAAGCTTTTCTTTACGACAAACATCTTGTGGAGGGGAAAAAGTCTGCTTTAAACTGGGAAGTGCTCCTCTCATCAGAGAAACGAAGTAAGTAAAGTATTGCTTTCATCCTAGAGTCTTTAATAGATGGAGCTCAAACTGGGTATTACTTATCTGAAACACTGAGCAGTATATCAAAGGATACCACAGAAAGATAAGCATGACAATTTTTAGGTATTTGCATCCATGATAGGTTTTATTCTGGGAAGCAGTCTGATTGAGAAGTTTCCTTTATTGAAAACTAGAAGTACCAGTAGAGCGTCAATTGGAAGTGTCTTTTTCTCAACGTGTGATTTGAATACAGAAAACTCTACTGTTTGTACTTAAGGGTCTACAAAAACAAAAGAAACAGATAACTTTCATGGTATGACATGAAGTGTTTACTAATCTTCCCTAGATGAAATTTGATACTTGCAGGGATAAGAAGAGTCACCGTTTCCTTAAATGCTGTTTTCATGGTTGTGTTCTTTCAGTGAGTCTTTGCCTTTGTTCACCAACAGAATAGCTGATACTCAGTGTAAAGGTGAAACTTGGTAGTGTGCTATTCTGACACAGAATAGGATGAAAGACTGAAACTGCATGAAAAGTCAATAGGAGGGTGCAGAGGGGCAAGGTACAATGGAACTGGAAAGATTTATGGTTTAATTGAGACAAGGAAACGGTGAGATGCAGTTAGGAATGTAGTTTCAAGTTCCACATCCTTGGACAGTGGAGAGAATCTCTTCAGAGCTTCATGGTTGCAATGTGCTCTGAGTCATGGGACTGCAGTTTCAGTACAGCGTGTTCCTGTGATAATGTGGGAAGCAACTGTGTTGAGTATTGGGTATTCTCTGGTGCAAGAGTTCTGACTCTTGGTTGTGTATGAAAAAATACATCCGAGCCCTCAGAATTCCTCTTTGGGTAGATGCTGGGAAAAATGATGTGGGCACCATGAGGTCAGGAACTGAAAGAGAAAGTGGAAAGAAGAATTTGAGGGGCCCAGAAACTAAAGTGATCCTGGGGAAAGAAGAAGGATTAAAGAAATATCACTTTTTTTTTTTTCTAATTTACTGTAGTCATTTTTTATTTTTTTAAGGTATTAGGTTCTGTGAATATTAAACTTGTATGCTTGTGTAATTCTTTAAAATTATATAAAGTAATCACTGCATTTTCTAGTATACTTTGTTTTCTCTTGAAGGAAAAGTGACTACATAAAATTGATGCAGAGAGAGCTCTACTCTTATTAGCATCTTTCTCTCTTCCAGATTTTTACAGATTTATTTTGGGATTTTTATTTGAGATAAAAGTAAGAATATAGAAGAGTAGAAAATCAAAACAGTAATAGAAAATTTGGGACAATTTTCCTTCTTTAGAAATAGGAGACTGAGTAAAGCTAAGTGTACAATCAAAAAATGCATATTGCAGGCTGATTTTTTTTTCTGAAGCTGCAGGAAAATAACAAAACTGGAAGAAAAGTTCTAAAAATTAAGAGAATGGATTAAAGAAATTTATTTTTAATTCATATTACTTTTTGGGGAGAAGACATTTCTAAGAGTTTGATATTTTTTGAAGCCATCTGACCCATGACGTTAAGACTGAAAAATGTGGAATTCTTTACTTGCTTTTATTAATGAGCCTTAATACTCATGTATGTGTTATTTTATTTCGTCTTTCAAAAACAGTTATTAATGAAAGCAGTGAAAAAGGGTGAAGTCATATAATGGTTGATAGCTGCTGCCTAGCAAAGCTGTAACTCCCAGAAGTTGGAAGGAAATACTCTAGAAAGCAAGAATGCTTCTATTTTTACTTTCCTTATGAGTGGGAGAGGAATTTAACAGATTATTTTTTGTTGTTTATCTGTTCATCTTTTCAGCAGCAGGATGACTCTTTGAGACAGAAGGAGGGAAAATGGAAATGGGTAGTTTTTCTTTATTTTCAGAGTTACCAAAATTCTTTGTTCCCTGTCCAAGTTAAAGGAATACCTGGAGGGCAGGTGGTTTGAGCTTATTACTGCCTATTGTGCTTCTCATATTTCTCTTCCTCTCCATTGTTTTTTTCTGTGTATGTATTTTGAGAAAAACTGAAGTGGATGTCTTTCCACTTTCCACTAAAAATCAGTATCCAATAGATGAAAACTTCAGCTGGATGAAGCTGAAATGATAATTGAAAGTTGGATGAAGCTGAAATGAGCATAAGTGTTGATGCTTGAATGTAGTTAGACTAAAAAATAATATCGTGTTAATGACGCTAATAAGACACAACGTGAGCTATTCTGCCAGCTCCCTTTGGAATGGCACCTTTTATACTTACCACCTTGAACAAAAAATAAAAGAGCTGAAGTGTTTCGACATTGCTGAAAATATTACAGAATTTGCACTAACTCTTATTTCCTAATGGTGTATCCTTGCTTTGGCTTTTTAAAACCTGCCCTCAGAGGGAAATGCATGTCATAATTAAGAATTTAATTTTTTATTTAAAACGTTGTATGCATAACAGCTTTCTGTTACTGAGATAGGACTTCAGACAATTTTTTTTTAAAGTATTTCTTTAAAGTACTTCTGATAGTCTTCTGAACTTATATGTTGTTTGTTGTTGTCTGTTTTTTTTTAAATAAGGACATATGGCAGTTAGGAGTACAAAGTCAGTCTTTGGCACTGTATGTTTACAGTGAAGCAAGAACTCAAATACCTGTTGTCTTAATTCTATAGTTTACTTTATCTCAGATATCCATGTCCAATATCTTCAATTATTTTATTTAAATCTTCTCTTAGCTCTTTTCAGATTGTGTAGTTCCAGAGCAGTTGTGTTACTAGATGCTCAGAGGTTTTTAGGATCGTTCTGTCTCAGAAAATATGTTAGTAGACGTGGTGTGCGGTAAGTAGCAGGACAGTGTTTGTTATCCATCTTGCAGGAAACTCAGAGTATCTGATTAAGCTGACTAGCAAGTATCAAGTAACTTGGCACGTCTCCTCTTGCATGTCATTCATTCAGTCGTAGTGTGGGTAATAGAAAGCTATGCTGTGCCATTTTTCTTGTGTGATGCCATTTTAATTTTTTTCTCAATGGACCTGGAGTAGTGTTGCATCTATTTATATGCTGTAAATAACTTACAATGAAGTGTCAGCTTGAGAAAATGATTATGTCTATTTATGCTGAATTTTACTTCGATTTCTTTATCTTTTCTGGGAAGAAAATTCTGTACATGTTTTGCCTTGAGGTAGGAGGTGGGTAACTTTTTAATGCTCCATGTAAATAACTAATTCTGATCTGTTAATATTTTCAGAATGAGTGACTTTTTTAATTAAAATACTGTTAGTTATGTATTGCAGTTGTTATTTGAACATTAGTACATGATATTCCTGACTGAAGTAATCTAAGTGAACCTCTGAATCCTAAAGAAATTAACTCTAAAATACAGAAATGCAAACAATCTAGTTATGCAATAATAATGATACTAATTGTTATGATGTTTTAATTTCCTTTCAATAAATACATTATAGAGACTCATTTTGTTAGCTAGAGCTGAGTGCATATTGTCTATGCAGTGTGTGTTAGCTTGGCTTTGTGCTCGCTGACAGCCATGCAGGGCTCTGTGCAGATAGCAACTCACAGATTTGCTGGCAATATTCAGAACTTCTGTTGTGAGACCTCTTAGGCTGGGCTTTGCTCTTTAGCTGTCTTGGAGTGATTAGCGAGATGCTGAAGTAGTCGCACTGTCCTTCTCTGAAAGTGCTTCAGGTGTTGGTTGTTCCCACCTCTCTGGCTTGTCGGTGGGCCCATTCTTTCTGCTCTGCAATTTCTGTGCAAAGCCAAAAAGAGAAATAGTAAATTACTTTCATCTGAGTTTCAGAGTGTTTTTAAGATGGGTTTCACTTGCTTATGAAATCGTAACGGCGTCATTGTTTTTTTATTTTATGTTTTGGTTTGATTAAATCATATTAATTTACTGGTGTGATTGCCAGAGCTGGCTGTTAGAATGTTCTCAGATTTACGGCAATTGAATTGCTCATTACTTTTTTAGGAATCCTTCCACGTTTGGTCTAAGATAATGAAAAGGTCTTGGATTTTGACTGTATTTGGACTACTGAGCACCATGAGCACTGCTGTCACTTATTGCTGCTGAAAGAACTGTGACTGTAGCTTGGACTGTATTGCAGAGAAAGTATTTTCACCCTTTCGTGATGTCTAGTTACCAAGTGCAGAAATACTGTTACGACTTTTGGCAGTCTGGTCCAAGCTAAAAACAGAAATCAGTGATGAAAAACTATACGTGAATGTGTTTGGTTAGGTTTTGATGGAAACTTTGATGGAAACTTTTAAAATTGCAATATCTGTTACATTTTATGTATCAGAATTACATTTCCTGAACCCAGCTGAGATGTAGCAAGTCACTTTTTGTTCTCACTCACAGAAGCCTTTTCACTTCGCTCCCAAAGGCACCTATCTCTGAGACTTTTCAGTACACTTTCTGGGCTGCCTGAGCTAGTGAGTGGCAGCCCTACATCCCATAGTGGGGTTGGAACTGGATGATCTTTAAGGTTCCTTCCAACCCAAGCTGTTCTGTGATTCTATGACTTCCTTCTCCAAA
>PPHD01010903.1:0-19247 GCA_002909625.1 Bambusicola thoracicus | reverse complement strand
CTCTGCCCTCATCTTCTGCAAAGGCAAATTTCCCTCTCAGGTCATCCTGCTCGCAGGTGGAGAAGATCATTGTTGCTCTGAGCATTTTCCAGTTTGTTTTTGGTGAATGCTCTGAAACCAGGTTTTAAAGAATACCTTCCCATAGGATCTGAAGGTAACAAGCCTCATCAAGTCTGTTTGAGCCGTTTCACAGTGAATTGCATCACATAAAGGGGAGATTGGTAGTTAGAAAGAGCTGCCATCAGATTAGGCCACTGCACTTCCTAACTAGGCAATAAATATTTAGGTCAAATTCCAAATAAATAATAAGGGCTAATAAAGCATCTGTGGAATAGACCTCTGGAAATTGGGTTGCTTTTTGGATGTCATCCATGTAAACCTTTTGTCACTTTTCTGAATAAGGTTACAGATTTGAATTTACTGTGGAAAAATAACGCAATTTATAGCAGAATTGGACTGTGAAGACATGAGCATGAAGGTCAGATGTTCAAACAGGGAAGGTCGTATTGTATTTACATCTGTATTTTTTAACAGTGCATGTCTTTGCTCTTTGAGACTGACAGTTCTGAGAAAGAATGGAGAGTTGATTCTTTAATATGATAGCTTGCCTCAGGTAATTGCTTGGTGGCACAGTTAAAATAGATGCCTCACAGTGAAAGGCTCAGTGTCATTGAAAATGTTCTTTCCATGTGCAGTGGTGTACAACCTACAGATAATGCATTTGTATTAAGGAACAGTGTAAGGCTGGGCAGCAGCACTGATATGAGGCTTGATGGTTATTTACTGGAGGAAAAAAAAACCCACCCTTCTTCATAAATGCAGTTACATAGACAGGGGCCATAAGTGGGATGCAAATAAAACTCCTTTTGAAATCTTGTAGTACCAGAGTATTGTAACTGAGTTTTTGTGTATTGGCTATTGTGCTAACTGTTCTCCAGGAGAAATTCAGCCTTGTGCAGGAAGTCACATAATGAACATGCATTGCTTGACGCTGCTGGGAAGTCTGCTGGAGTCTGAGTGGTCCACGTGTAGCATTTGATATAAAACCATGACGTTGATTTCCTGTGTATGTGCAGCTTGCTGTAATGATCAAATCTTTTTTTTTAAATGTGCTTGTGCAGTGGTCTTGTGTTGTAATTGCTGACTGGGTAATTCTGCTGTCCAATAATAAATATATACTGCAAGTGAAGATGTGACCTTTGGCATGAGTAAACCTATACAAGCTACTCTTATCCATCTGTCCTACAGAATGTAGAAAACCCTACTGCTTTCCAAGCAAGCTGGATAAATCACCATTTATTTACCTAGGCTATTTCTGCATGAGTTGATAATGCTTATTATTGCCGCTAGTACCACCTTAGAGCACTGTCAAGCCTCCATTAAAGTCAGGTAGGTTATGTCACAGTATGATTGAAGATTTGATCTTTTAAACTCTCCTTTCCTTTCAACAGTGACTGAGAGTCGAGGGATCCTGGAAAGCATACAGAGATTTTCTTTACTGCCAACTTACTTGCCTGTGACATATCGTATCCACAATGCAGATGTTTCCTTCTTTCTTAAGGAAGCCAACCAGGATATTATGAGGAATTCTAGCTTGCAGTCGCGAGTGGAGTCATTTCTCATCTACAAATCCAAGAGGCCACCTGTGCTAAATGCCAGCTATGGACCTTTTTCCATTGAACAAGTTGTGCCCCAGGACTTAATGTTGTCTTCAAATCCATTTGGATCTACCAACAAGTTCTCATTTAATTGGAAACTTAAGGCCTTCATAATAAGTGACAAAATCTACCCTAGCAAGCCCAAAGTCCAGGTCCTGTTCTACATTGTGGGCAGGGACTGGGATGACTATAGCACGACGGAGAGGCTGCCCTGCCTGCGGGTGTTTGCCTTCCGAGAGACGCGGGAAGTCCGAGGCAGCTGCAGGCTGAAGGGGGACCTGGGGCTGTGTGTGGCAGAGCTGGAACTGCTGCCAGGCTGGTTTAACCCCCCCACCGTTGTAGCTGGCCGTAAGAAACAAATGGAGCATTCTGAAGGGAGTCCTGTGGAGCTTTACTATGCCATACAACCAGGAGATGAGAAAGGGGAATGCACCAAGGAGGATGTTAGGAAAAGTAACGGGATCCGATCAGGGCGCAATGACATTGATGAGTCGGGACCTCCCTTGCAGAGGATTGGAAGTGTTTTCCTTTATCAGACACGTGCTGTCCCTTCCTTAAATGAAATGAGGTTGGATAATAATGTTGCCATTTGGTATGCACCAAAGACTGTCAAGCAAGGTGACATCTTGACTTTCCTTGTATCTATTGCTAAAAATTCAACAGAAGATCAATTCACACTGAGGTAAGGCTATTTTTTCTTCTGTACCTTTCCTTTTTTTTCCTACTCTTGGTATGGGAAGTCACTTTCTCATGTATGAGTTTCCTCAAAATTCTTCAATTACTTCTCTACAGAAACTGAATTACAGTTGTTTCACTTGATTCTTTGTGTGCTGTTCAGCCTAATACTGTATGAATTGCTGAGATGTGATCTCTTTCAGTGTGAAAGGATAATTTCAACAAAAGGCCTTAGAATAGTACTTAAAAATTAAATTAGTAGACCTGGGACCCATATATGTGCTAATAGGAGATAACATGTAAATTCTCCTGAACTGAGGTTTGTGGCGCTTCTGATCTCTCACTGAACTCATGTTAAGATTAGTAAAGCTCAAATCCACAAAGGTATTTATAGGAATTGAGAAAAATTAGGCATCTAAGCAGGATTTATATACTTAAATACCTCCCCACAGCTTGCTGTAGACCTGTCTCTGTTTCATACTTCAGAAACTCAGGTGTGCTATTGTTGACATACAAAGACTAAGACTGGAAATGAAAAATATCTGCTTTGAGTATAACTTGAAGTTACACTCTAAGCGCCACACTGACTTGGTTACTTTCCAAGGTTTGGGATGTTGGTGGGAAGTTCACTGTAACTGCTGATATTATCTGAGAACAAGCATATCCAAAGTAATCCAAGAACAAAGGCTGTCAGGCTATACTGTGGCAAACTGAGAGCAGTTGTGCATTACATGCAAGTGAGACTGCCTGGTTGTCTCTTCAAGTCTGAGGCTCTGTGTGCCAGCACTGTTGTGTATCTGAGAGTATCGTGTAAGAATAGTGGGTGCAGAGCTGATTTCTTTCTTCTAGCCCTTATAAGTGAGTAACAGCAGCTCCATCGAAAGTGGAGCTGTGTTGTACAATGGTTAATGAGATCGACTGCCATGTCCTGAGTGTTTATTTTGGAAGTAAGCATTGGTGCCAAGGTTCTCAATGGCTCACAAACTTGCTTCCCAAAGAGGAGGTGCCTCATAAATGCAGGAAGCTCACTGCCTCCTTTTACAAACATCACAGGTTCACTGCAGTTGGTGGCTGTGAAGGATGCTGGAAGTGCTGGGTGCATTCACCTATTTCACCTAAGGAATCAGCTCTCCTACTCTGACTTGAGACAAAACATACTTTCTTTCCTCTGGCATTTATACTTCTCAAACTCCAAAAATCTGTCTCTTTTCACCTAGATGTTTCAGGGCTCAATCTATTCATTCTTAAAATTTTTTAGGGTGATTTGTATGGCTTTTCTGGAGAAAGTGATTTGCTATAAAATCAGGTCATTTTTCCTTTATAAATGTGTGACATATAAAACAAATAGCCGTAACACTTGGTGGCTGATTTGTGGACAGTTATTTCCTCTTCATCTGGTAGAGGATAAATGCCAGGAGGATATCCACTCTTCTCATTTTCTGAGTTAATCTGCCAAGGATTCAGGTTGCTGTGATTGACTGGTTTCGAAACGTGTAGTCTGAATTCCTTGGAGTTTGTAAACGTTCAGGGACATCTTTCTAGCTTTCTGTATACTAATGACTTTAAAATGATTTAATTTCAGACACACAGAGATTGCTATTACATTTGAAGATGCATTTAAATATAAATATTCAAACACTTTTCTATCTCAGGGAAATAAGGTTAAAAAATCTTCAGTGGCTCATATGCCATGAATTCAGCATCTTAGAAATCTGACTTCAAAGCCATCCGTATTTCTGTGAACTGTGATCGGTTAAAAGGAGAGCTGGTTTATAACTAAGATAATTTTAGTATATGTAGGTTTATAAAATCTTCAAAAATGTTGTTGGGAATGAAGTGGTAATGAAAATAGAACACCAACCTTCTAAATAAATGCTTCTAATGTTAATTTTCTGGAACAAAAGGAAAAAAAAGTATTTTATTTTAGATTTTACTTGAAGATTCTGGCTGTTTCCAAGTTCAGTGCTCCCAGGCTGGGAAGAGAACCCCAGGGATGAAGCGGAATCTTGCTAGATCTCAGTTTGTGAAGAACATAAGTGATGTTATATCTGATGAATATGTACCAGAGGCTCATGGCTAGCACTGCCAGCCATTATTATATGATGAGGACATTGGATTTCTTCTAGGAGACATGGATTTGGTACCCAATATGCTTAAAATCACACCAGAAGCTTATGGCAAGTTAGTTAATCTCTCTGCCTCCTCTTTTTACCCTTCTCTAACCTAGTGGTGCTGGTTGATAGTGACTGCTCCATGCTGTGTTCTCTGTCTGCAGCTGCAGTACAGTAGAGCTCCTTGGGCATCTGGTGTGTGCATGGTGATGGATATTGGTTGTCTTCATGGTTGCTGCTCCTATACTGCAAATGTCAGTAGTATGAGAATGTGCTGCATCTACTTGATCTTTCACAGTGCTGATCTCTCTCATGAAGGAAAGGAAAGTGAAGATTTTTCCCCATAATATAACTTTTATGAGAAAATTGTACTAGTATTAATCTTTATTTTGAAACTGTCTCTTACATTTAGGAGTCCTAGCCTGAGTGGCAGCAAGACTTGGCAACTGTATTCATAAAGCAAGGCCAAGGGCTGCTGGCAAAATGCTTTTACCATTGCTTTTGCTCCATTGGACTGGAAATCATGACTTGAACAGATGGAAATATAGGATGTACAGGTCAAAGAAGCAACAGTAATGTAAAACAACCACAAGTAAAACAAACAAACAAAAAAACTACAACTGTACTGAAAATGCTTTGTTTCAAAATAGTTATATTGAGAGTAAATTCTATCCTCTCTTCTAATGCGAAACAATCTCCAAGGTGATCATTGTGGAAGATGCAAAATACTAAATTCATAGGCTAGTGTTGGGTACCTTTGCTCTTTTTTCAGACTGCTCTTCTGTGCAGTAAAATATTTAGAGTAGTGAATGTGAGATGGATAGACTGTTTAATTCTGTGAAAGAGATAGGGCATAAAGACCTATATATAGCTTTTGTTTTTAGTGAAATAGAGAAAATAAAATTACATCTTGATTGTATGGATGGGAGAGAGAGAAGGAAGAAGATAAAATGGTGAATAAATAAAGAGTACTACAGTAAACCTCAGGTTTTGAGCTTATACTAGATCACTGAGCCTTGAGAAACTGATTTCTCAGCTTATATCCACACACTTGGTTCCTCTTTGGTCTCAGCCAAGTCACATATCTCCTCTGAAGCCATTTTACCATTGCTAATATAAACTAGTATTTGAAGATAACACACTGTATACAAGCAATGCTCATTGCTTGTATACAGTGTGTTATCTTCAAATATCTTCCCAGTGAAGCAGTGTTAAATGCCTTTATAGAATAAATAATCAAACATCCTGTGCCATTTATTCTATACTTTTACTTCTTTTGAATGCAGATTATTTGTTGTGTTCTTTGTAAGTGGCCAGGAGGGGGGGTTGTGTGTGGAGTCACTGTTAATACCTCCCTGCCCAAAGAGAGCAGCTCTGGAGCCCACAGCCCTTCCTCAATGATCAAAGGCAAACCTCAAAGTCCCTTGATATTAACCAGCTCAGGACATGTGGTCTATGCTGTCACAAAAACTGTTGTATCATCATTTTACATACTGATGGCCAGAGAAGGCTGATGTCCTTCGTAACCTGCAAGAAAACACTGGGGGCTTTAATAAAATGCTGAGCTCTGAAATTGACTTTCAGAGGAGTCTCAAACTGTGGCAGAAGACATGATGGCACCAGTGGTGGGACTGCTGCTGCATGGTGATTTGGATTAAAGGGGAGCCCTTGGGCATCACCACACAGTTACCTCCTTGCTTCCTTCTGCAATAGTAACTGATTAGATCATTGGCCAAAATTATATTTGTATTTGAGAGAGAAATATATCCTATTGCCAGTGAATTGGAACACTTCTAAATTGTTCAACTTTTCATAGCATCTTTCTTTAGATGTATGCATGTTCTTGATATATGTTAAAAATTCCTGAGGTAAATAAACTCTTAAGTGAAAGAGAAGGGAATTGGGTTTCAGTTAAAGAATCCTGTATTCTGTCATGTTTGTAGCATTATGGCCTTCATTTTCTTTAGATGCTGCTGCTGAGTGAGTAGCTATTAGAAAATATTTTCATTTGGAGCAAATCCAGTTTAGCTTCACTAGCAGCAAGAGATGTCCTATTTTATACTTAGCTAGTCTGCTCTATTCTGACCCTTATATAGTTTTTGAGCTTCACTGTCAAAATCTATCACTGGATTTCCAGAAGAAAGAAGTAAAATGTATAAAATACCATTATTCTTATGAAAGAACAGAAGATTATATTTGAAACTTGAAAAACACTGATACTGTTTGAAAAGATGAACTGAAGTTTTGTGTATGATACTATTACATTCATAAACCAAACTCAGGAGCCAGAGATATCTAGGCACCCATTTTGTAAAGAGTTCGTTGTCTGCCTATGGTGTTTTTAATGCCTTCCTTCTGCTGATAGTTGTATGAATGCAGTGACTAGTGTGAAATTGTGGTAGTGAATAAGTGATGCCCATCCATAATCTAGATGAACTGTCTTAAAAGGCCCCTGGAGTTTAGGTTTCATGAACTTCTATTTTTTTTTCATTTTATCTAGCAATCAATAATAAGCCAGCAAACATGAAAAAGGCTGCATAAATACATGAGGGTGGCAGAGCTGAGATCATTAGCACTCAATTTATACAGCAAGAAAATTTGAACAAGACTGACACTTTATCGAATTGCTTGTATGCTGTTCTAGTTCTGAGCTAAATCTTTTTCTTTTTCCCAGTGTTGAATTAAATCATATTTCAGTGGTAGAAACAATCGGGCAATAAGTGGTGATTAGGAAGGTTACCAGCCACATAAAACTATGTAATGAGATGGGCTTTTCTCTATGCCTTAGGTTTATAGGGCTATTTGACGGTATCCCCAACTCTGAATACGTACATGTTCTGCCAGATTGAAAAGAATCCTAATGTGCATCTTTCTCTTCCCTTGGTAGCTTTGATTTCTTCTGTCCTTTAAGCAGCCCTGTCTGCATTTGAATTTTAAATAAAATTTGAAAATCTTATCTTTTCTGTGGTATATGCAACTGCCTCTTTTTCTTCACTTTCAACTACTCTTCTGGCCTGATAAAGACAGAAGGCATTGGCCCCTGCCCTCTCTGCTGCACATTTTCCCCTGCCCTGTCGCTTTTTGGGAGTCTTTGCTGTAATCTCTTCACCAAGAGATGGTACTGCTGGGAAAATGAAGTTTCCATTGGCAATGTGACCTTGTCGGGCCAGGAAGTCTGTATCTGATTAGCAACTTCTAGAATTCATGTGTCTAAAGTTAGAGGCTGGATGTCTCTGATTTTCAGAAGGTATAAAAAGTGCATTTCCACCCCTGTGAGGTTTAGTTAGGGATAGGTATTTTTTTCATTATAATTTTCATTAATTTAGGGAGACTAAGAACATCAGCAGAACTCAGCTTAACTTGGTTGTAGGAGGCAAATATTTGTTGGTTTGTTTGTTTGTTTTCCCTAGGAATGAGGAGATTTGGGACAATACGAGTTAAATCTCTGGAATGAATGTCTTTGAGTCTTATTTTCTTCCTACAGAGCTTCTCAGTTCTCAGTGGAGAAAGCATTAGAGGCTCCTTTGTGGTAAGAAATGAAACAATATGAAAGAAGGCTGTCAGGTCTGTGCTAGATAAATGGAAGACAGATGGTAAGTGTGATTGGCACTGACAATGTGTGAGCTGCCTTGTTTGCAGGTGCTGCTCCTGTCATCCATCACACTTTCACCTAATAGTGGGAGATGTCACTGTGATGTACTTAAATTCCCAACTGACGGATAAAGGAAAGCCAACAGGAAGAAGGGCTTGGGTGAGGGCAGTTTACTGGGAGCAGCCTGACTTTAAGGTGTGTTAATACAGATAAAGAAGTATCAAACACTGTGTTTTGAGATAACACACAGAGCGTGTTCCGTTCTGCTGTGCACGTGCTCTCCCTAATGCTGTTTGATCTGTGTGAACATTTCTCAATGTTTTGTCAGGACCAGGGATTATATATTTCACACCTAAGACTTTTCTGAGGGAGCCAGGGACAGCTCTCACAGTGGGTCACTGCCCCTCTGCCTTCCATTTCCGTGAGAATGAAACTCTTTCATGTTGTTGTTCTGGAGCAGGGAAACATACACCTTTGAGGAAGTTCAGAGGCTCACAATGCTGAGTTCTTGTTGTCTTTGGATGTCTATTTATAAAGCAAGGCTTATCCATAACCCTTGTCAAAGTTTCTTTCTAGGTCTGATGTGTCCCAGTTGCGATGTGGTGTCACCCAGTGACAAAGTTATACAAGTCTTTTATCAGCCAGCTAACTGTCTGTCAAGAATCCCTTTTCCAGGTCTGGTTGTTGTGATGAATACATCCATTCCAGTTTCTCGTACTTTCCTTGTAATTACTAATAAGTTAGGAGCTGGGTGCTGGGTCCTGCATGCTCTTCATTCTTGTTGGTGCTTACTCTTTTTGTGTTAATCTTAGTGGCCAAGTACACAGAACACCTTCTTGCTAATCTTTGGATTAATGAGCTTCTTTCCCCTCTAATATGCTAGGAAAACACTCTGTTCCATCCAGGCGAGGATTTTTTTTTATTGTTTTCAAAAACACTTCTTTAAAATGAAGTGTGTTGAGGAATAGAAGGACACTTCATGAGAGTAGGAAAAATCTTTTATTTGAAATTATCAAAATATTTTGACTTCTCACATTGATTCATCAACTTCTATATCCCATGGCATTCAAATCCTGTAAGAATAGAGAAGAACTAGTAATATTAAATCAGCATACATGCTGGCTGATTTATTCAGCTCACAAAGAGTATCAATAGTAATAGCTTATGATAGATACTCATAACACAAAATAATTGATCAGAAGTGCATTATAGTATATCAAGTCTGATCTAGATATGTAACGGTTAATTTAAAATGGTGAAACTAAACTGCACTGACTTGCAACATATGGAGTATTGCCTTTAGAATGTTAAAAACAGCATCAGATACTGAAATTAGATACTTTGTACTGTTGCCCAAATTGATCCTTGAAGCTTCTTTACTGAAACTTAGGAATAGTGTAGTATTTATGGGTATTTCTTAGCATTGTCTACAGAGTTATTGTGAGAATAATATTAGTTTTCTAAATTCTTATTGAGGTTGACATATTTAGAGCTTGTTTCCAAATTAAGTAGTATTTTGTTTTCACTGGTTTCCACATTCTCATAATCTGCAAAACCAAAGGGTCAATTCTTTCCAGATTCTAGTAAGGACAGTGCAGTGGATTTGGTGCCATGCAAGCTGTACTGCAGAGAGATCCTCAGCTTGAGCAACTTGCTGTTTTCCATTAAAATGAAGTCAGAGGGTCTGACCAGCAAAATATCATAGAGCTACCTAAACGGTTCTCTCTGACTCATCTATGTGACTGTGCATTTATCTGATGCAAGGAGATACGTGAAGTAATGTAGGGAAATCTTATTTTCCTACTGTTATAATTGAGGCTGCCTTATTCCTTTTTCAACGGTACTGTAAATTTGAGTGCAATGTGCTTTATAAAGCTTAGCGACAAAAAGTTCTCTTTACATATCTTTGAATCTAATACCCAAACTTTGAATTGAAGTGTCTGTGTATAAAGATTGTCTTCTTGTTTGAGGAATTACTTATTTCAAGTCTCCATTACTCAAGCTAACAGATACTGAAAATGGCTTTAAATCATTGGGTTTTTTCCATGCTTTCTTGCTTTGTTCTATATTTATATACATATATATATTTAAATGCTGGGAGTGTTTTCCTTGCCACTGGTTAGTGTTCATGTGTTAAAGCATTTTTTCTCTGCAAGTGGAAATGGTAATAGATGTTGATTTGCGTTACCAGTGTAAAACAAAAAAACCTCTATGTTAATATACCCTTTCAAAAATGTGCCTGTGATCTAGCCTTTGCAGACACAGTAATTGCTTTGTCAGTCTGTAGGTTGGAGCGATTTGTAAAAACTAAGGGAAAAATGTCTGTCTCCAACAGCTGAAACAATTGTTTGTGGACAGATTCAAACCCAGATGCAGAAAGTCAATTTTCAGCTTTATCGCTGTAGTTCAGGGAGACATTTAAATAGGCCTTCCACTGCTTGAGTGGAAGGGGGAGGGAGGTGAGCTATAGATATGTGCTAAAAGAGAAAGGAGGAACAATTGAAGAGCAATAAACATCAAAGCTGCTGGTAGCAACAATATGAACTTACAGCTGAGTTTCAGCAAAAGCAGCTATTGTACTTGACTCTTTTGTATCATGTATTCTAGTAGATTTTGTCCCTTTTGACTAAAATACCTTTCTGTGATAATACTTTGTCTCCTCCAGTATCATTTCCATCTTTAATACAGATGCTAGAGAATCAGAAGACCCTTTTTTTGAAGTGCTACAGCATTTAGGCAAGTGTTAGATTCAGCATTGCTAGGAAGGTACTGTGAGGGGTGAGGTGGGCTGGAGGGGAGAAGGGAGGATCGAAGACAGGGTGCTCAGCCTTCAGGCCAGAGAATGTCACCAGATGCCTTACAGAGAAAGAATTTACCAGTGCTCATCTGGAAAGACTGACCGCTGCAATTGCTAGCTTTTTTTCAGAAATACATTCATTTCTTAGTGAACTAAATGTGACGGTACTGTTCAGCTGTGGGGGAAGATGGAAAGATCTTGGCTGTTTGCTTTTTTCGGAATACAGGTTCCAAATGTCAGTCCATGAATGTTTTAAAATAGGAACTGAATAAATAACTTAGCCGTAGAGAAGAATTAAGAGAGAGAAAGAGGAGAAGGGAAGAAAGAAGGGCATTCCCCACGATAAATTAACATCTGTGAAATAAAACACTTTTAAATGTATGCTAATAGCCTAAATGTTTCCATATTCAATTAAGTAATAAGTCCCCAGTTGGCAATATCATCCCCAAACATTCATTTACTAAGTGAAGGCTCCTCTGGGATAGCAACAGTGCCATAATGAACTGACATGGGCAGTAAGACATGATAATGTCTACTTCAGAGGGAATTACCACTTTCATAATGCAATTTACAACAGGAATGTAGTTGTTAGAAGGGCTTTTTTTTTTTCCCCTCTTCATTATGACAGTGTAATTATGACTCTAGTGGCTCAATAATTTCAAGAGGAGTGAGTTACCAAAGCTTTTGTACTGAGCGTTCTCAGGCACTTTTAATATGGGACTAAGTGCTGCTGCTTTGATAAATAGTAATCAAATGGAAGGTTCACATAGAACAGCAGCCTACTTAACGCTGATCTCATCCTCCTTCACTGCTTTCCACTTAGAATGTGCTTAATGTTATTTCTTTTTCTATGTACAATTATTTATTTAAAAAAAACTCAAAACCATAACATAGTTGTTGTAAATCAGTTGAGTTCAAATCAGCAATAACTATAGCAACAAGCTATGTTAAACTTCATGGACTTAGCAAAATCTGACTCAATTTTGAAGTCAGGAGAGCTGAAACAAGAAAGGGATGTGTGGCTGAATTGCCCAGTGTCAAGTCAAGAGTAGAGTTGATTATTTTTCCTCTTTCACTGTACCAGAATGCCTTCCAGCCCTCCCTGTTTGATATATTAAGCACACCTGCAGGTTTTGAAGATAGGTCAGACAATACATGGGGAATAGCTAGGATTTTTTTATTCTATCTTCATTTAATAGACTTTAGTTCTGTTAGCTCCCAAAAAGAACCAATAGATTTAATATCGTTTCTCTCTTCTGCCATCAGAATGCAAATGTGATGCCAGATGAACATACTTCCTAGAGTCCTTAAGACTAGTAATTAACAGTTGTTTTTCTGCTCTCCTACATAACTGTGTTCAGTAACAGGTACACACCACACTGAGAAATCTTAGTGTGGGCCAGCTCAGATTTCTGATCAGCCTTTCTTCCCCTTGCTATGGAACTGAACAAAGAGATGCAGCATTCTCGGCCACTTTCAGTGCTCTGGGAATACAGCTTGAAACATTGCTGCTTTGAATACTTAACCACGTTAGTAACCAAAATTTAGCGCTGAATCGACCTGTGGTCCAACATGTGTATTCTTTTCATGTACTATATGTCCCGCACGGGAAAAAATGTTGGAAGAGCAGGCCTTGCTTTCTGCTTGATGCACAAAGGGTGCAGCCCTCTGTTTCTGATCCTCCCAGTCCGCTGAGCTTGAACACAAAAGAAGAGACGTGTAAACCAAGAAAAAGCAGTTCAGCAAAGTTGATTAACATCGCGTTTGATAACAACAGTACAAGATAAAAAGAATTAGAAGAATAACAACAAACAGACAAACCAGAAACGAGCCATCTGGTTCTCTAGTTGCACTGTGCAGGAATGTTGATGTTACAGCCACTTGGAACAATTAACTGCAGAGGACTGAGCTGGAACTGCAGTATACATTACCTGTCACAGTATATGTTTTCATTGAGTGACAGTACTACTATTTTTTTAATTTTTCTTTTACTTCCATGGGCTGAAACTCTTCAGCGGAACTCAGATGTGAACAGATCAGCTGCTGTTATCAGCTGCCTGTATTTTTCCAAAGCGAGTTTGAAAGTTTGAATACTGAATGCTTTCTCCTGTGGGAGTGGTCTAAGTACAAGGGTAGAGTTGCGAGATGTGCAGAAAAAATGGGGCTCACAGATGCTGTATGAGGGAAGGCTGCTACCAAAGCAGTCCTGTGCCTGAGAGGTGCATACCTCTTGGTGTTGGCTTGGGGTTGTCAAAATGAGCTCTAAATTTGAGAGGGGCCCTGCTGCTACAGCACTGGCACTTGCACATTTGCAGTGCTGAGATGTAGCTCCTCTCCCAGTTTTGTATATTTTGTTATTTGGCATGTTGCTTGAACAGTAGCCTCAAATTAAATTCTTGCTTTTTACCACCCATCCTTAGTTGTTCACATATATAATTTAGCAGAGTTAGGATATTGCATGATATTCCAGAGCATATTTTGCTCTGGATAATTTGCTTCAGAGCATTTGTAAGTATGCAAACAGGTCTCAAGGGGAATATCTGTGAGNTGCAGTGCTGAGATGTAGCTCCTCTCCCAGTTTTGTATATTTTGTTATTTGGCATGTTGCTTGAACAGTAGCCTCAAATTAAATTCTTGCTTTTTACCACCCATCCTTAGTTGTTCACATATATAATTTAGCAGAGTTAGGATATTGCATGATATTCCAGAGCATATTTTGCTCTGCTTGAGGTCTCAGCCTCAAACCAGTTGGTACTTGTAAGGGAACTGTTATGTCATGGCTTGGACTGGAGAAGAAGTATTCTGTAGCCAGAGACCCTATCAACACTTGGGTGAGTCAACTTTTTCCTATATAGGATTATTGGTATTCCTAATAACAATTTGCCTGGTATCGCAAAGAATTTATCAGAAGCAATTTCACAGCTTCCAAGGGCCAGCAGGGCTAAAAGAACAATGCTACAACTTTCAACTCATGTTTCTTCCCCTTGAGGTTACAGCCATGAGGAGTTTAGGAAAAGAGAAGTTATAATTTGCTTTTACAGGCGTTTCTGTGGCTGCAGTGATCCTACCTCAGGCTGAGTGACATTCTAAGAGGTGTGAAAATCCTTCCTGGCTTTGAAAATACAAAAGAAAAGTCACAGGCATCACTCATATACATTAGGGACCGGTGTGTCAGCCTCAGCAGTGAATGGCTTTGGCAGGGATCACTGATGAGCTGGCAATGGCTGCTGCGGGAGTGGGCTCAGGAGGTGACTGGGCCTTCATTTCATTGTTTCCTTACTGTGTATGAGGGTAATGCAGGCGTTTACTTTTTTACCAGCGTCTTTTGGCTCCAATAAAGTTACCTTTGCTAATGGTTGTATGTTTTCCGAGGCAGCTCATACTCTAACAGTATAGTTTCTGTCTTCCCATAGAGATGTGTGATATTTCCATTTCTGCAGCATTATTTGATTTTTCTCCACTCCTGAGAAATGAGCTGTGTTGCATCAAGTATGAACAGAGCAATTCTGAACAGAGGCTTTGGCCAAATCTCAGAAATGAACACCAAGAGTGAGACAGAAATAAAACAATGCTCACTTAACTTCAAAACTACCATGAAGTTCAGTTACCTACAGCTGAAAAACATGAAGTTACGCTGGCACCTGGCATTCAGCCTGTAGCCAATTTGACTGAAATAATTCAGAAGGGGAAAGAATATATTATGTGTTCCAGCTTTTTTTTCTTTTTGGCGTTAACTATTACTAAGAGATCTCTGTTCTGAGAAAGACACTCTTGGTTTATTCATTTCACCTGATATGGGAATAACAATGAGAAAAGGTCTTTAAGTAGATGATGCTCTCAAAGCAGAAGAGATAGCGCTTTGATGACGCTGATTTCAGCACAAAGTTCAACAGACGCAAGCTATTTGCTCAGGGCCTCCAGTAGTGATGGTAGCACTGCTCACTGCCAGAATGAGCAATTCTTGTATTGCCTTGTAAAAGGAGTGCATGAGCTAGAGGTTTATGCGTGGTTTTCCATCTCTCCTGCATAGCTGAAGTAGAAAGGTAGCCTTCATAAACTTATCTCAATATCAAGTGTGCTTCTCTGGGTGCTTGGGATCCTGGCTGGAGCACACTGTGCTTTCCTTCCTGCTCACACACTTCGTTTTCCTTCCTTGCAGAGGCACTCACAGAAGCTCGTGTGTACCTAGGTTTTGTACCAGAAGTAATTCAAGTGCAGGTGGAGCATCCTGAAATAGGAGCTTGAAAGTTCTCCTTGGTCTCTTGGTTTTGATGCAGCCAGTGATGCCTATCTAAGTGCTGTAGAGCAAGCTGGGTCAGAAAAAGGACTTAAGATTGCTTCCAGCATTTCCTTATGTCTGGTTTAGTCATCTCTGTGCAGAGCACTGGGCATTGGGAAAATCATTCTTAAAGGAGTAATTCTGCCCTTTTATAAGGAACGAGGATGCCTAATTGAGTCCATAAATGTAACTCCCTGATCACTCTCTTAAAGGTTGAATGCAGTGTAATGTTCATGGATTTTCAAGTGAGCAACCTAAAGTGGGAAATAAGCTGCAGCCTGTATTTAAGAAGCCATATTTTCTAACAGATTAGATCTCACTAAATCTGTGTGGCAGCATATAATCAGCAACAAGCCCAGTTCCTATTAGAATACTCTTATTTATGACTGACCAACATACCCTCATCTGTCATCACTTCACTCTTACAATCTGTTTTCTAAATAAAATCATAACTTAACCATATGCTTGACAGAATTATGTAGCAGCTTTAGTGTGTTTATTTTTCTCTCTGCTGTATGTATCAGTCTACACTCAGTCTCAAAGTCTGTTCTTTATTACTGCTGTAAACTCAACTGTGCCATTTGTATCCTGTGGGCATTGAGAGAACAGCCATTTAGATACAGATTTGTCCAGTGACTGAGTATAGGAAGCAGCATTTGAGATCCTTAAGATATGCATTACTTTTCCTTCACAATGATTACAGTTTAAAGGTTTGGGATTTACAGAAAATTGTTTCATAGAACTTATAGTATACTATTTTATTTTCACTTTTATTGGCAATCAATATTTCACAGGATGAAGCAGAAACGAGTTGTTCAGATGCTAGCCTTCTCTTTGGCTCCTGGCACATCGTGTTTTAATCTTTGAAGAATATGTTATCAGCTGATTGTGGGAATTAAAACCTGGCCAGCTGCCATACAAAACTCAGAAAGCAACCACTAAATCATTGTGCTTTATAGGAAAAAATCTGCATCAAGTCAGACACTGGATATAAGCAGTGAGAGAAGACAGTGTATATATTCCAATCCCAACAAAAAGGTCTTAATTTCAGATGCACATCAGGATTGCTATGCATTTCTTTTCAGGTAATAATTGTAGCTATTAAACCAAAAGAACTGATTGTCTCAAACCTTAATACAGTCACAGGAGGAGAAAAATGATGTTGTACCAAGGTAGAAAATGAGTCCTCTTTCTGTTCCAGTCACTTAAGCACGCTTTGCAAATGGAAGTCATTCAGATAGGCTGCAGCTGGACTTGGAAAGGGGTATGCCATGGGTTTGGCACCTGAATTTGATTGTGGATGTGGAATTCTTTTTTCTCTTTCATTTATGGGTAATGCTTTTGGAATTCTTTCCAGCATCTATACTGCTTTGTAGCCTAGATCCTATTGACTGCTAATGGTGGTGTGCTCCTATTGTGTTTATAAGCTCATGAAATTGTATTATGGTTAGGGTATGTGTCAGAATGGAGGCTGCATGGTTGGGGTTTCTCAGGTTGTCACAGAGCCAGCAGTTGTAGGACCTCACTCAGCAAAGAATTGTTTGCATGTGGTTACTTACTGCATTATAAACCACAGTACCAAGCTGTACTAAGTGAGGCTCAAGCAGATCAAACACATTGCAGTGATACAGAGCAGCTAGATGTCAGTAATTCTTGGAACCCCAAACTTAGGTGACAGAGTTAAAATTAGTCTTACATATGTATTATTTATACTGTTATTAATAAATACTGTATCAAGCAGAAATCACAACTAGTGTTTCTCTTTTTAGTGATAAGATATAAAAGTAAGTTTATAATTGGGAAGATGAATTAATCTAGTGACAACAATTTTAGAATGATAACGTGCGTATTCATAATATAAGTAGTGCCATCTCTTCTACATTCCTTTGTGCATGCTAAGAGCCCCTTCTCTTATGGAAATGATGTACTTCTTGCACTGTCATAAATTCTACTTCTTTCATAAGCAGTAATTAGTGTTCACATGGTAAACTCATCTTCAGTGATCTGGTGACAAGGCAAGAAAGATGTGGCAACAACATTATAGCAGATCCTTTTCTCTGGAGTGCAAACTGGAAATAGGCTGTGTGAGCACTTCTGAAAATGACAGGGATGGATTGGTGCATCTAACAAGTGAGCTGAGGGTGAAAAAAGTAGTTAGGTAAAAGCAGGTTGAAGTGCAAAATTATTATTTAGATTAATGAATTTGGAGAAACTTTAGTACCTTAGGAAAGCTAATAGACACGGTACCTCTCAGGGCATAAAAAATGAGTGGTTCCTCCTGTTTCCATGGGAAATTTATAAGATCAATTATATGCATCTGTTTGGGAAGATTTATTAAACTTCTTCAGAAGTTTTATAGACGTCTCAAACTACTGGTGAAAATGATATGTGTTCTGGAAGCAACATGGCTTGTTTTGAGATGCATTATGGATGCTGCAGGTGTTTCCAACCTTGAATAAATCATTTCAAGTATTTTTAACTACCTGTCTAGGAATCTTGAAATGAGAAATGGGCTTAATAAATAATTTATTGTGCAGAACAGGAGCAAATGTGTATATTACACCCTTTGATTTCCAAACACATCTCTCTAAGCAAAGCCATGTGATTTAACACACCTTTGCAATTAGTGCTGTTTCAGTAATGTCTTAAAATAGACTTGTATGCAGTGAACCTGAGCTATCCTCAGTGACCAATGAAATCAGTGGGCAGTTTTCCACCAATAGTAACATCAACTTCACAATTTGGTGCTCTTGAGTAAAAGCCTTTTTCAGTTCTTCTGGTGCTACAGCTGTTTTGCAGGGGCTGTTAACTTATTAGCTGGCACAGTTTTGAAATGTATGTGTATGTCAACAACAATGGCTAGAATTTCTGAAAGGAAATCTAAGGAAGCCAAAAAGAGAGTAATGGGTAGAGAGGTTCCTTAACTATGAGTAAATCTCATAGTTTTAGCAGCTGAATGCTAGAATGAAAAGAGCAGAATAGAGCAAGATAAGAAATGCTGAAAGTGGAATGGTGATGGTGCAGAGAACTCCTTGGGGTGTAGAAGTAAGAACGATGGTTGAAAATTGCTTTTTTGCAAAGATGTGATTTGCGTATGTTTTCTTCATGAGTTAGTCTTTCTCTGCAGTGCTGCTATCAGTGGTAGTCTGTTTCATTACTCCCTAATTTTGAGAAGAACGTGTCTGAAGACAGCTTAAGGCTCATTGGCCAGTCAATGCATAAAAGAATATGACAGTGCCTCCAGTATGCAGTACTACGCTGAGTGATGCAGTTTCCAAATTTCAGTCAAAATCTGTTCTTCTTCAAGAAAGACTTAAAGAGCATTTGTCATCAGATAATTCATTTTAACTGTATGTTCCATGGCTATTGCATCCCTACTAATACAAAGAAGATTTGTTGAGCACACTGCTCATATTTGACTCCCAGGTGCTAGTAATGGCTTTTCTTCCCTTCAGAGTGGGTTTGGTTTTTGATCAGGTGGACTAAAAATTAATGAATGCACCATTTGCTGCTGTTGAAATGTGTGTGCGTATACATATCTGTACGTGCATATGTGTATATGTATAGTGATAGTTCAGTCAGAAAGTCTCCTAGAGGGAAGGTCTTCAGATTGCCTTCAGGAGGCCTTGTCAGATTAAATCGTTGGGGGTTTTGTTTCTAGTGTGCACTATTTTGGTAAATCTCCCCCAGCAGTCACTCCCTGACTTCCAGGCACATATTTTTGGAAGAGGAAAAATTCTTTATTTAGAAAAAACCTGAGGCAGATTTATTTGCCCTTTGTACCCACAGTTCTCCCCCTACAGTGAAGATGCCCTGCATGGCTCTGTTCTGTGCATGCAATCATGCTGTTTGCCACATCTTGCACAAAGGACCCAGGGTGCCCACAATGGTTGTGTATTCTGGCTGATAGCGTCTGTTTCTAACACTTGAGCAGGAAATGCCCAAACAAAGGTGATGAGGTGCCAGTGTTTTTGCTCAGGAAACCAACTCTCCAGTCAGACTTCGCATCCCCATGGAGTGGGCAATGGGCAGGTTGTGATACATGCAGTGTCTGGTGGGTTTATGCTGTCCTTTCCCAAAGTGGCTCTGTTGCAACAAACAGCTTCTTGATAATGTTTGCAATACAAGCAAATAG
>PPHD01010902.1:3767-14120 GCA_002909625.1 Bambusicola thoracicus | reverse complement strand
GAAGAACCATCTGCAAGTGGCATTTGACATAAACAAAGCAATTAAACTTTTACTTTTTCCTTCCGTAAACGGGAACAGCAGTTGAGACCAGGCAGGAATGTGGCTCCCAATTCCTGTTCCTTAATGAGCTCGGGGGTGGAGGTTTGACAGACTTGCTCGCAGCCATGTCAATGTAATGACAGTGCTTTGCACTTAACACCTTTTACCTGGGGGATCTCAAAGCACTGCTGCAGCAGCATCCTTGAGGTCTGATGAGGATGTCTGGGGTGGGGGGAGGGGAGTTACAGCCCCCACAGCCCTTTCCCTGGGAATTTCCACCCTGCCACTTGCACTGAGTCAGAGAGGAAAGCTGAATCCAAGCTGCCAATCCCTGAATCCTGCTTTCTGTTAGCTTTATTTACCCTCTTATAGTGCCATTTGGACAAGGTGGGTCCGGTTTCATTGCAAAGAATCAGGAGAGTGGGCAGGCGAAGAACCATCTGCAAGTGGCATTTGACATAAACAAAGCAATTAAACTTTTACTTTTTCCTTCCGTAAACGGGAACAGCAGTTGAGACCAGGCAGGAATGTGGCTCCCAATTCCTGTTCCTTAATGAGCTCGGGGGTGGAGGTTTGACAGACTTGCTCGCAGCCATGTCAATGTAATGACAGTGCTTTGCACTTAACACCTTTTACCTGGGGGATCTCAAAGCACTGTGTAAACATCCACTCAGCTCCTGGCACGGCAGAGCTGCATTGTTCTTTTGATCTGGTGGAGGAGGGTGCGGGGGAATTGGAAGCAAGATGAGTAAAAGAAAAAGTGATAATCATGCCAAGTCTACAGTAGTGCCTTGGTCTTCCAGCAACGACCTCTCCATCTCATTCTTGATCTTGACCGCTGGAAGCACACATTGCTCTGGTGATGTCTTTGGGCTGGGTTGTGACATTGCTCATGGTTCTTTACAGCTGTCCCCAAGGCTCGCTGCAATGCTTGACAGCGGGGCTCCCAGTGCGATGACATTGAATCTTAGCTCATGCCTGCCACCTGGCTTCTTGACCTCCTGCTTCACTGGTGGCAGTAAGTAGGATCCTTCCTCCTGAGGCCCTAGACTTGGGGAGCCTGGAGGAGAGGGAGGTCAGGGGGATCCCACTGCAGCCATAAATCCCTGCGAGAGAACGCAAGAGCACAGAGCTGGCTCTGCTCGGCAGTCCCCAGGGCCAGGCCCAGGAACACTGGGCATGGCCAGGAAGTCAGAAGCTCCCTCTGCCTATCAGCAGTACTGCTGTGCTGGGTGGGTGCTGGAACGCCAGCACAGGGACCAGAGAGATGTGAGGTCTCCTCCTTGGGGTCCTCCAAAACCATCTGGGACACTCTGGGTACCCCTGCTGGGGCAAGGCTGAGTGAGAGGGTCCTGGAGAGCCTCCAGCCTCAGCCAGGATGGAACTCTGGGGTTCTACAGGGCTGTTACTGCAGTACCCCAAAGACATACATTGAGTGGTATCGTGCTGTCAACTTTCAGACTCTTGTTTCAACCATGGGTGTGAAGGCAGCAGTGTGGGTTAGAGTAGAACTGTGAGTAAGACAGCATGCAAATGGCAGTGGCAGAGTGAAGTCCTTGTGGTGTTTGGTACATGATACTATATAATAGAATCATAGAATGGTTTGAGTTGGAAGGGACCCTTAAAGGACCTCTGGTTTCATTCCCCTCAGTGGACAGGGACACCCACAGCTCCATCAGGTGCTCAGAACCCCTTCAGCCTGACCCGGATGTCTCCAGAGATGGGCACCCGCCACCTCTCTGGGCAACCTGTGCCAGTGCCTCACCACCCTTAGTGTAAAAAACTTCTTTCTTATATCCAGTCTAAATCTCCCCTCTTTCACTTTGAAACCATTTCCCCTTATCCTATAACAAACTAACCAACCAAGTCTGTCCTTTTCTTACAGCCCTTTTAGATACAGAAAGGCCACTCTCTGGTCTTGCCTGAGCCTTCTCTTCTCCGGGTGGCACAGCCCCAGCTCACAGCCTGTTCTCATAGGGAATGTGATCCATCTCTGGGATCATTTTGGTGGCCCTCCTCTGGACATGCTTCAATGGGTCCATGCAATGACTTTCCTGTCCAACATGGTATGATCACAGTGAGATCTGGGCTCTGCCAGAGGTGCTGTGGGCACACAGTCACTTTGCCAGAGTGAACCCTGGGTTTTGTTATGGACTTTAACTTCTATTCCCATTCATCTAAACCCACCAGGATAGATTTCCCACTGGCTATGGGGTGGTTTTGAACGCCTCATCCTTGGAAGTGCTCAAGGCAATGCTAGATGAGTCTTTTGGGCAACTTGACCTGGTGGGAGGTGTCCCTGCCCATGGCAGAGGGACTGGACTGGATGATCTCTAAAATTCCTTCCAACCAGAACCAGTCTATGAATTCAGATATATGGACAGTGACCTGGAGGGATTGCACAAGGCTAGCTCCCAAGCCAAAGGGTTGTTCTTTCAGAGATGCCTGGTGGGTTGACATTGACCTCTTCCATGTTACCCGTGCTGGGCAGATACTCATGTGATACGTTCTACCTCTTGCTTTAATGTTGCCAAAGGCAAAGCCAGCAGTGGTGGAAATGGTAATTCTGTTTTTCTCTCTCTCTTTCTGCTTTATTTTTTGCACTGGGGACTCAGAGCTACCATGTGCTTGGGTAAAGCCCTATAAAAACTCACACTCACCCAACCGGCTCTGCCTTGCTCTGCAGAAGAAGCAGTAAAAAAACTCCTTTTTGTCAGGTTTCAACACATTTCTTATCATTCTGGGGAAGCTCATTAACCACTTTTTTAATGAAAGATTATATTAGATGGGAGAATCTCTGACTAATTTTTTGGTTGCTGTAGCTGAGTAATAAATAGTCTGTGTGCTTTATCTCAGTGACAGATGGCTTCTGTGTTGTAATAGATTGTATCTGTATTTTATGCTAGAGCTCTCCTGTCCCTGGAGGCATTCTTTAGAAAAAGAAAAAGAAAAAGAAGAAAAAAGGAAAGGTGTTTATCTCAATGAGTTTGTAATCCCTGCCTTAAAAAAAAACAAAAACAAACAAACAAAAAAAAACACAAAAAAAACAAAAACCCAACACTAACCCAAATCTGAATAATAATTTATGAGTCTAGGTTCATTCCACTTTATGGCAGAGCCTAGGAGCGATAGTACTGGATGCTGCTCTACTCACCAAAATATGCACTCTGTTTCTCCTCTTGCTTCTCTGGCTGCTGCTCCTGCAGGTCAGTAATGGTTGCAGTCTTTGCTGGGTCTTCTCCACTGTGTTTGCTGCTTTCACATCAGGAGTTTGTTGCTGGTTGATGTTTCTGAGGGGAGATGAATTGGTTAACTTGGTCTGGAGGAGAGTGGCTCGTGCTCTCTGTGACCTTCACCTGAGCATCCATGCTGATGGATATAGGAAGCCCACGGCCAAAGTTGATGGTGCTCATGTTTTTTCCAGAGTGACCTGTCTGCTTTGGGCTCTGTCCTGTTTGCCTTTGGGGTAAGGAAATGAACTTTTCTAGGGAGAATCCTGGCTGACACTGTGCAGTTGTGACGTTGCTGTCAGCATATGTCTATGGTTGGACTGGGGGATCTTGGAGGTCTTCTCCAACCTTGGTGATTCTATAATATGGTCTGCTCCATAGTTGTCCTATTCATCATAGGGATGGAGATAAAGGTGGGCCAACATTAAGGTGGGCCAACATAAAGGTGGGCCAACATAAAGGCGGGCAGGCTTGAGGCTGTGCCTTGCTTATGATGCTGTGACGTTCACTTTGAGCCTCTCTGGATATGTCTCTGTGCCTTCTTCTCTTGATTACATCCAGTCAACATGCACAGCTTACGTGCCTCACACATGCAGTAGATGGCATTGAGCTGGCCACTAGCATAGCTCTTGCTCTCCTCTGGGTGAAGCAGTGGTAATGAAAAAATGCATTTTTTAAATTACAGACTTGCATCAAAAGCTGCTTGTTTTCTTTTATATTATTTTGGGTTGGGTTTTGTCCAATTTTGAAGCATAAAATACTCATTCGATTTCATTTAAAGTGCGTTTTTGGAGCTGTCAGATCAGATGTATGCTACATCTGAAAGAACCTCAAGCCACTGGTGTGCTGAAATAAATAGGCTAAGGAAAGGGTCCTGTCTTGCACCTGCAGTAGATTAACAGTGTAGTCCAGCTCAGGTGCATAGGCATAGCAGGATATACCTCTGCTCTCTGTCCTATCCATCTATGTGGCCCAGGCTTTAATGCCACCATCTCCACACAATGCATCCGTGAAACCTGAGCCCAGCATTTTGGCCAGCATCAGTACTAAACTCTTAGGAGTGCTCTGAAATATGCTCTTTGCATTTGAACCCAGAGCTTTCCAGGGTATGGCAAAGTGAGGTATGAGCTTGACCCTTTTTGGGGGAAGAGATGGCATTTACAGTTGGATTTTGTCTTCAACAGGTTTGGATTTGGCAAGTTTCTGGATTTGGCAGGCAGAAAGGACTTATGGCTGAGAGTCTGATGGTGGGTGATTTAAAAGCAATAAAGTGTGCTTCTGTGGAAAGATAAGAGTCCTGGAAAAGCTTGTGCTATCCTTGGAGAAAGCCAGGAGTTAGACCAATGATCCTTATGGGTCCCTTCCAACTTGGGATATTCTGACTCTATGAGCCACAGAAGGCCCAGCAGTGTTAGGCACACTTCTTCCCGTAGACAAATACTCTGCAAAGGGCATTACAGGGTGGACACTTCTCTTGTGTTTGCTTTTTTTTCCTTGGGCACTTGAGGAAGAGTTTTAATGTAACATCACCAAAACAAATGAGAGCTTTGAGGATCTCTGAACATTTCCTAGGCTTAATTTTGTAGTGACTTTAAGAAATGGCCATTTCAAGCCTTGTTTTGGGCTACCTTGCCTCTGGACTATGGCGCCCATGGCTCAATACTGCAGCCACCTGAATGCTTCACCCACTCCCACCACTGCTATGGGAGTCTGAACCAGGACTGCTTTAATTCCTTGCTCCATGCTTTGGGAGTTAAGCTGTTTCGAGTGCAAGCAGTACGTGAACGGTACACACTGATCCTTCATGCTTTGGCCCTTGTCCAGTACGTATGAACTCTCCCACAGGTATCACTCAGGAATGTGCTCATGTTCGTCCGCGCTGTTCTCCACTCCTGGGAATGGCTGGAAACCAAATAAATCTTCCCACTGCCTTCTACTTCTGTCTTGTTTCAGACCCACTTTCTGAGATTTGCTCTGCTGACATCTGGGAGGTGAGAGTCGCTCTCTCTGCGATCTGTGATGCCTGCTCAGCACAAGCTCAGGTGGCTCTGGAAAATGGCTCTGTGTTTTTTTGGGCCAGCATTCTTGCCTTAATCAGTTTCCCAATCAATTCAAAACAGGATTTAATGCAACCCCAAATAAAACAACCCACTCCCTTCTCGCTCTGGCATAGCAAGTGCAGTGGTTATGGGCTTTCCAGAGACTTTATTTTGTTTTTGGAGTGGGAGCAGATGCTGATGTGCCAGAAGGAAGGGGTCAGGTAAGGAAAGCCTCTGGAGCTTCTCATGGAGCCTGACCCCGTCTGCAGAGACTGCTGCCACAGTGCAGCTGCTCATTTTGGTAGTCCATGATGGAGAAAAGGTTGGGAAATAGGATGAAGGAAGAGACATGAGAGTCTCTCCTAGGAGCTCCACTGATTGTTGTCCCAGATCCACCTCACATCTGAAGAAATGCAGTGATGGCCATAATTGACAGCTTGCTGTCACCAAGGGAAGCTGGTGACCTGCACACTCCCATACAGAATCATAGAATCATTAAAGTGGGAAAAGACCTCCAAGATCACCAAGCCCAACCCATCCCACCATGCCCACTGAGCACGTCCCTCACTGCCACATCTCCATCCACAGTTCTGCAATACCTTCAGGGATGGTGACCACACCGTTCCCTGGGCAGCTGTGCCAGTGCCTGTGGGTTGACATTGACCTCTTCCATGTTACCAGTACTGGGCAGATACTCATGTATCATACTCTTTTGGAGAATTAATTTTTCCTAATATCCAATCTGACCTTCCCCTGGCACAACTTGAGGCCATCACCTCTTGTCCTATTGCTGTTGCTGACCCTCACCTCACTCCAACCTCCTTTCAGTGAGTTGTGCAGAGCCATGAGGTCTCCCCTGCACCCCCTCTTCTCCAGACTGAGCCATCCTAGTTCCCTCAGCTGCTCCCCATAAGACTTGTGCTCCATAGCCTTGTCAATGCCATTGTCTGCATCCAGGGTCAGTCTATAGGACATTCTTGGCTGGAGCCATGAGCCATCCTGCTCCTAGGACACTTATCTTAGCAAATGGAATAAAGAAAAAATGCACTGTCTTGGGAACGTATCTCATAGTCTATGTTTTGCTGTTTTGCTCATAGTTACGTCTTTCAGGTTCACATGTCTGATATTTCTGAATTCCTAACTCCAGTGAGACTCTGTGAGGGCACAACCCACCTAGGTGCCAGTGATTTAGGCCACTGTATGTTCCCAAGGGCCTGCAGTAATAAGGGAGCTCTTCGTTGGCCTGGGTTGGAGAAGACCTGCCCCTCCTGCACAGAGCACTTGTAGAGGCAGGTCCCTCACCCTCCCTGTGGACCAGGCATTGGCGTAATGCCACATCACCCACTCACAAGTGGTGCCAGTATCTGTCTTGGGCCTGTGATGGATATTGTCATGGAAAAAAGAGCTGGGGGGACCATCTGAGATTACTCTGGTTCTTCCACTGCCCCAAGGCAGGATCAGCTCTGCCTAATCCATCTCTAACAGACACCTGCCTAATCTTTCTCAGAAAAAGAAGGACAAGAACCCTCCAATGGTAGTGATTCCAGAACCTCCCTAGGAAACTCTCTTCTCTTCCCAGATGGAAAATTTTCTCACTGTACTTAATTGAAATCCCTTTTGCCTTATACAGTTTTGTCCATCTTCTTGTTCTGTCCCAAGCGGATGTGAGGAGCAGCTTGCAGCAGCCTCAGCTGCAATCCTGTGCTAATGTGAGCCCTGCACAAGTGGTAGGGATGTGCAGCCAGGCCCTATGATAAACCTCTGTTCGTGTCCACTGCCTTTGCTTCAGTTTTTGCTGCAGTGATTGCTCCAGAATCAGTTTTCCCCATTCTCCCCAGTTTGAGAGGTTTAGTAAATGCTGAATGGAGGGAGCCCATCAGTTACCTGTTACCTTGGTGCTGTTTTCTCTCTCTCATCTCTCTCTGGGGATATTCACCACTCTTTGGGTGATAGGTCCCATCATCCAGGATCTCATTTCTACTTATCAGTGGCAGTAAAGTACACACAGGTTGCAGACCGCTGCCTTGTGTTGTGGACTGGGAGGTAGAAGAGAGAATGCAAAGTCATGCCCAGTTTCAGAGGTTCCATCAGAGGTGTGGCCCCACTTTTTATTGCCCTTCTCTAACTCCTCCATTCACACTGGCACTGTGTTGGAGTGAAGTAGGAATTTCATTCTGTCCTGGCTCCACCCTGCTTCCAAGTTTTTGGAAGCCCTCCCACTCACCCAGAGCCTTGGCACCAGCTGGGCTTTGGCTTAATCAAGTCAACACAACTTGCTGGGATTATTAGGGCATCCCAAATTCCAGTTGCATCTGTTCCCCTCCTTGCCCCTCACCAGTCTCTTGTAGGTTAACTCTACTTCTCTAATAGTTCACCATGCCTGGGGGATTTATTCATGCAAAGCCTCTTGACTCAGTCCTTACACAGGCAAACTCTGGTTGACTTCAAGGACGTGGGCTGATTTCAGTGCAGGATCAGAGTGGAAACAGCCCGAGGCATTGGCCTGTCATTGTGTCTTGGTGACTCTCTCAGCTTGGTTCCTGATCCTTCTCTGCCTTCTCCATCTCTTTGTTTCATGTTCATGTCAGATCACTGGCCTCCCTTGCAGTCCTTGAGCTCCATGTGGTCCAAAAAGGACCAGGTGTGTTCAGGAGATAATGAACCAGAAGCTTCACTCAGCAGAAACCAGTGCAGCATCACTGGAACCAGAGAAGAGAGGCTGAGCTTGGACCATGGAGAAGCAGGTGCTCTGGTTGTACCAGGCAGGAGGATGGCTTAGAATGGCTTAGGTTGAACGGGATCTTGAAGACCCCCCAGCCATGCCCCCTGTCGTGGGCTGGTTGCCACCCATCAGATTAGGTTGCCCAGGACCCCATCTGACCTTGCCTTGAATGTCTCCAGGGATGGGACATCCATTCTCTAAATTTTGGGGTGGGGTTGAATCTGGAATTACTCTACTCCTTTCCTCCTGGACTACATGTCAGGACCAGAAGCAGTAACACTGAGCTTATGACTAAGTTGCTTGGTATATCTGATATACATTAAGAGTTTCTGTACTGAGAGTAACTCAGGTTTTCTCCGGTGTAAATAGAGCAGAATTTGGCTTATTTACCTTTTCATGTCTGCCCAGTTGTTCATTGAGAGGTCTGAGAAGAAACAGAGGTGCTATTTCACCTCCAGCATCACTGCCATCTCTGACAGAGGAAAACAAGGCTGAAAAGAAGCTCCTTCTGGATAAATCATTGCAAACCATCTTTGTTTTTCCTCTCACTCCTTCCTCTCCCAGACGCAGAGGGTGGGGATGTGAAAATGTGCGAACAAGGGAAGATCCATATCTTTTAAGAAAAAAAATGCAGGTAGATGTCAGGAGACTTGCCAAGAGCGGCATATCTTCTTGTCACTCATGTAGAGCAACCCATGTAACAGCACAGTCTGAGGTCAATCACACCTTCTCCCACATCATTTTGAAGAGTGAGACCATCATCAGGGAAATAAACGTCTCAACCAATCAGGTCCTGTGATCATAGAATGGCCTTGGTTGGAAGGGACCCAAAGGATCATCGATGATGGTGATCAGTGGTGATGTAGACGCTTGGAGAATCTTCCAGACCAAGCTTAGTTGATATGCACAACTTGGAAGGTGCGAGAAATGTCCAGATTATGAAATAAACAGTCCATAAATTCCTCATCCACATCATTAAAGGCTGCCCTGGAGCATGAGGGTTTCTGACTCCAGTTCAGGAAGGTACTGAGCTTCTTTTTCAACCTTTCCTCAACTCTTACGCACACATCTCAAGGAGAAAATTTGACACACGCAGAATAATTGAGGACACAGTTGATGAAAACAAATGAACTTCTGGACTAAAAATAAGCCAGTGAGAATTGGGAATAAATGAGTAAAAGTCACAGTGTGTTCTCATGACAGTACATAAAGAGAAGAGAGTCTGACAAATAGTTCACACTGAATTATTCAGCCAGCATTGTTTGCTCTGTGCACCGTGGTCTGAAATGTTTGAGCTGCTACTGAATGGGGTCCAGTTCAGTGGGCAGAGCTAGGATTGAACTGTACAGCATGGGGTAATAAGTGGATAAGCTTCGGTAGATAGGTGGTCTAGAAGATTTATGTACGGCTTCTCTCTAGCACTAGATTTCATATTTGTATCATAGAAAACGACATATTTCTATCATTAACCCGTAGGCAGGATGGAAGCCGTATCGTTTTCCAATGTGAATTGGCGCTGGTGAGGTTTGATGAAGGACAAATTGACCCAGGCCTGCTAAAATCTAGGATTTATGCCCCGTTTGATGACCAAACGTTCAGCTCGACTGAAAGCCGGAGGATCTGCTGCCAATGGGAGCTGCTGTGGTCTTGAGGAGTCGATGGGCTGTGCAACCAGCATGCCCTCCTTTGGGAGGACTGTTTGCTGCGGGAGTTGGATTTTATCAATGGAGAATCAGCCTTATTATTATTATTACTATTATTTTAGGTAGCTCTGGAAAAGCACCTTCCTGATAATGAGGAAACAATTTTGAATTTATTTTCAGAGCCATGGCTGTCTGGGGAGCTATTAGCTGCGGGATGGAAGAAAGCAGCTGTTGAACTCTGCACATCAACACTACACAACAGGTTAGGACAGGAAGTGAAGAAGAATCCAATTTAAACCTTAGGGGGAATTTAAGGAGACAGAACATAATTAACTCAAATTAGATTTTGGCCAGGATACCAGGGCTGTGCTGTTGTGAAACGCACATCTGGGATCTTGGACAGTCATGTGGCAGCTCATCAGCTGGTGTAAATGAGCCTGGCTCTATTATCCTCAGTGGGTGAAAATTGGCCTCCTTGGAAGGAGTACAATGGAGGGAGTTTGACTTGCACCATGCCAGAAAATCTGGCCCACAAGGTCAGGAAAGCAGCTTCCCACTGCTTATCTGTCTAGTTCCTCCCCGGCGCCGGTCCTTTTTAAATAGTAATACAAATATATCTACATATCTATATATAAAAAGGCAAATCATGAGTTTTTTTTTTTTTTGGGGGGGGGGGGGGG